>JASDQU010504911.1:0-14702 GCA_032191745.1 Picea mariana | reverse complement strand
TGCTCATCATAACTACTCTCTTTAGCCTTTCTTTTAGAACATTCAATGGTCCATCTCTTTGTTCACTCACACTTCTTTCACACATGTGGAAAGGAATAGGAATCAAGAAGCTGACCATCTCTCAAAGGCTGGCTTGGAGATGGGTAGAGGCATATGAAAAATCAGGGAAAAGACCTCGAAAGTCTCTTCCGGTTATTTTTACAATTCATGGTGATTTATTAGAGGTTTTAAATACTTTCTTGGTGTTCTTTTAGCACACTGTTGACTGTATATCCATTGTATCATGAGCAGTTTTATGCTTTTTTCAAACAATTTTCAAACTCTTATTGCATGTATAAGAAAAGATCATCATTGGCTTTTTTCTCTCAGCACGATACAATATGTTATTGCTAGATGTTGATGTCTTTTTTCAGACATATACAAACATGTTAAACTAAGGAGGTTTAATTTCTAATTAATATTAGAAATGATTTTTTCAAGTCAGAAAAGGATGAGATATAATAAAAACAAGTAATAGTAAATTAATGATTATATATATATATATATATATATATATATATATATATATATATATATATATATATAAGAGAGGGGAAATGGGTAATCTTAATAATGATACTCGAAGGGAAAATAATGGGGACAAATAAAATTGTTTAAAAGAGGGTAAATAATAAATAAATAAGGGGGAGATCTGCAAAGTAGCTAAGCCATTGTTATTTTTAGGATGCAAATAAGTATAGGAAAAACGTATTGGAGTTTTAATTCCTTGACATGATTATTATTTTTCCAAGGTCTATATAGGTTTATATCAAAATCAAATCATACATATGAGGGTAGAGTCTCAAAGGCATTGATTATTGATGCACATGAGCCAATCGTGAAGAGATGGGAACATATCATATGGATTGGATTTGAACGGAAAAAAAAGACACAAATTGCAGCCAAAACAAAGAAATGGAGAGTCTATAGAACAAATGTGAGAAGCGCTGCCCTTAATTCAAATGTGAGAAACTTGGATTTGTATTTAGAAATTCTAATGGACCAAGGTCGTCGTAGCCAAAATTTTGAAATTTTAAGATCCAAAGCATTATAAGTTCAAAAGTGGAACAATTAAATCCAAGGCCATTGTGCATGGATTTATGCCATCGATTCTTTCACGCAAAATAAAACAACAAATTGAAAAGTTAAGAGATAAATGTAGGGATTAGAACCGCTAACCTCAATGCCCATTGTTTCGTGCAAACTATGGAAGATAGCAACCAAGAAATAAGAGGGTTATTACAAATAGAAATAATCCCCCCAAAACCCAAAGAGATGAGATGAGCGAGTGTTTCAGTTGTTGATTGAAGAGATTTTTTTCCCTAATAGGGGTCACATATTCCAACCTTGTCTAGGCAATATTAGGATTACAATTTCTACTTCTTGGGATGATGTCTATGGGTGCCATGGATGTCTGTGATGACACGACGACATGGGTGGTGAACTGGAAGCAACAATGAAAAAATAATGGTTCAATGAGTTGTAGTCCTCAAGGATAAAGTTTGGTTATGCACTCACTCTCAATCTAAACTATAGAAGCCATTTTATTTAAAGGGGAAGCCAAAGCATTGAGTATATATTGGTTTTCAATGTGTACATTCTTGAGGATCCATGAGATCGTGTCTGCATAAGGGAAAATTGTTTCACGAGACGCCACCCTATGCAATCTTGACCTCTAGATGTTTTTGAAGATTTTGAGCTTATCTTGATATTCAACTTCCACAGGGAAGTTCTACTTCTTGAACATCTAGAAAGCTTCACCCAATTTGAGTGAAGTTCCCCCTTACTCCAAGACTCATGTAGCATCAACATAAATTGCCCTTGGGGTGTCAGGTTCTTCTTCCTACCATCTTCCTCTTTTGGAAACCTCTGTCGCTGGTTCTTTGCCAGTTGTTTTCTTGGGAGGAGAAATATCTGAATCTATGACAAACATAGTCATTATTAGTGCATCAAATCAACAATGAAATATGACATGACAACGAACATAAAATGTTAATTCATTAACCACGTAAATCATTAATTCTTTTAAGTATTAACACTGTTTTCAAGATACATCTGTTTATGCAAACTTGTGTTGGTACTTGAGGAATCACTCGAGTCGATGTTAGGAGGGGAATCATCATCTGAGGAAGATAGGATGATTTGGGACATGGTGATAATTTGAGGAAGTATGGATTTCTTCAAGAAAGAATCTAAGTGATTTGGCGAAGTTGATGTCAACTTAGTCCATGAAGAAAGGGGACTGGAGATTAAGATTATAAGTGCTTTGGTGTGTATCAGAGACATTCATAAAAACTTAGTCGATGAGCAAAACCACGTATCAGGGAAGTCAATGGGAAATTCATCGATATGTATAAGAGGTATTGATGGGAAGTTTTCTATTGCAGTGGAATGATATTGATGTAGTTGAGGTAAACTACAATGATACAAGGAAATGAGTACCGGAAAGGTTGTGGCGAAGTCTACCGAAAAGGTAGGGTATGTCACTGGTGATGATGTTAAGAATCACGCTAATTGAAAACATAATGACCAGTGAAGTTGTTCGAAACTTCGTCGAAACGGGGAAATACAACCAGTGATGTTGTTCGAAACTTTATCAAAATGGGGAAATATAACCAGCTTGAACCTTAGAAACTCTGTTAGTATATGTCAACAGAGTTGACACAAACTTTGACGATAAGACCTTGATCAAAATTTGACTAAGTGTTTTGTTGAAGGTTTGCGCAGGTGACCAAGGTTTCACTGGGCCAAAGTTTAAGCTTGGCTTGGAGATAGGGTTTTGACCATAGGTTTGATCACACTCGTGATAGAAGCAGGTTTTTGACAATATCATAGGCTTGTGAAGGGGTGTATCCATCAATTTGATTATGTGGTCTGAATTAGGGATTTTGACAGCGCATAACAAAGGCACACGAAAAACTGGGTTAATGGCATGGGTACTCAGGAAGAATTGGATGACTAAGGTTATAGAGAGATGGGGAGGCCATTTAGCTTCTTGAGACCATTTAAATGTAATTGGTTTAGGGCTTGGTCATGTAAAAAGAGCACACTCACATGACACTTTCCAAGGTATCATAGGGGCGTAGTCCAGGGGTTTGACCAACGATTTGGTTATGCAGATAAAATAGAATAGTTTGGGCATGCCTCGGGAAAGAGGAGTAAACCGGTGGAATATGGGCACGGAAAGCCAATGGATGGGTTCAATGATACCTTCTACTAGTGAAAAACCCTAACCCTAACCATGAAAATATATCAAATGGAAAGTGAGGTAAGATTTAAGGCTTAGCTAGAAGGAACGACACATGGATATGCAAAGAAGGCTTGAAGACGTGCAAGATGAGCTTTCCGGAAGGTTTCTATTCATGAGCATGATAGTTTCTTTCTCTCTTCTCTTGAAAAATATCTATGAAAGTAGAATGGGGAGAATGAAAACAAAACCTCTTATTTTATAACCCTTTTTGGGTGCGTGGTTCGAGACGACAAGAGGGAGCACGTCAGTGAAAGGTTTTGGTCCATCAAAGAGCTTGTTTGGAACTCCTCCAATCACACTAGGGAAGTTCGTTGGAACTCCTTCGGTTGCACTGGAGCGGATAATGAAAAGTGCGTTGACAAAGAACATGATGTGTTAGAGGGGTTACTAGGAACTTCTCCAATTGCACCAGTGGAGTTTGTGGGAACTCTTCCAGTTGCACTAGAGGTGATATCATTAACTCATCCTGTGGTCAAACTTGTGTATCAAATAAATTTTAAGGGATTATTCGGTCGGTGCTTTGTGTATCAGTGAAGTTTGTGGGAATTCCATCGGTGTGTACCAAGGATGTTCTTACAAACTCCTCTGATGTATTGGAGAAGTTCATAGGAACTCTTTCAATACACCAAAAATATATAAGTGTCAAAACCGACCAGAAAAATCTTTGAAAGATAAAGAAATTTCATTTAAGGAGAATGGGAAGACATTTAACAAAGATCAAGAAGACAAGTAGTGTCTTCAATATGACAAGAGGTTCCCAAAACATAAAGGAGGGGTCCCATTTTCTTGGTTATCAAAATGATTTACAAGCAAGAATACAAGAAAAAATGGAAGGTGTTGATGCATGTCACAACAAATGGTGACACACTGGGTGAAGCCATAAATCTCAAGAAAAAATATCTCTAAACATAAAACTTCTGAGAACAAAAACACTTGTAGTGCATGACCCAAGGGAGAAAGAGTGGGTCCCATAGTTTTCACAAGTGCATAATTTGACGAGAAAATTTTGTATGATGCAAGGAAGAGGCTGATACAGATTTTATGAGAAAAATAAATGAATAGAGATTATTAAAAGATGCTTAACACAAACTAACATAGATACAATAAAACTGGTTTTCTATTCAATAAGGAAATAAGATGTAACTGTAAAATGCAATGGAAAACAAGCTTCCTGGAATGGTGGTGGCTTATCTCTGAGAAGAGATGTGACGATTGCGCTCATTCACAAGAAGATGATTATAATGAGGCTCTAAAGGCATTTTTACAATAAACAGGAATTTCAAAAACCCTAGACATCCAAAAACCTAACCCTAGGAGATGAAGCGCCAAAAGTCATGTGTGCCTCGTTCGGGTAAATTAGTACATCAACTTCTTGGGGTCGTAACTTTTGCATACGATCTCCGTTTTAGGCGCACAATATCTCGTTGGAAAGGTCTAATCAATAAGAATTCTTTTCAACTGGCCCAGGTAAGTGCCTTCAAAATTCATCTGGGCCCCAAATCCCCAAAAATATCGTTTAGGGCCTCAAATTGACCTCGAAAGTTTGGAACCCGAAAAACTGTCGAAAAACTGCCAAGGTGGAAAACTATTTTTTGAGCTAGTGGAATAGGTTGGTGGCCACCGATATTCACTTGGATCAATCCTCCCTCCTTAGGAAGAAATGGTCTCCATTGTGTTGATTTCCCCCATCAGATGAGGAAATTTTTGCTAAATTTGGCCCCAGGTGAGCCACTTGCCTTGGTGCAGGAGTTGCCCTTCTTTAACGACTCAATAAAGTTGGATCCTTTGCTGTAGAGTTCCCTTGATCTATGTGTCCACAATATGATCACTGGATTCCTGTTGCATGTAGTCAGGGTTGAGCTTTGTTGGTGTCAAATGCTATGCTATCTCTGAGGTGTCCAATAATGGTGGGAAATATGGATGAAGGAGAGCCACGCTGAAGACTGGGTGCAGACCAAGGAAAGGGGGAATGTTGAGCTCAAAAAAATTGTCACCCACAACCTTGGTGATGGTGTACAACCCATAACAGAGTAGGCGAAGCTTCCGATGGGGCCCTGTAAGCCGTTCTTTCTGCAAGTGCAACTAAACTTTGTCACTCACCTAAAACTTATGTGGCACTCGATGTTGATCATAGCGTTGCTTGTACTTGGCATTAGACTTCTGTAGAATATACTAAACCTATTGGTGGATGTGCTGGATCCACTCAATGAACCGGGTGGACTTTTCATCTTTTGGTGGAGCAAGGGACAATTCAACTGAGGTGGTCGCCAGGGGTAGTTCAACATCCATGGGGCCCAATGGATGGAATCCCAACCCCACATGAAATGGGTTGTGGCTAGTTGAGCTATGTAGGGCTTGGTTATATCTATGCTAGACATAGGGAAGAATCTCATCCCACATGAGGGGGTGTTTTGAATTGTATATGTGAAGGATATGTATGATCATCYGATTGACGACCTCAGTTTGGCCATCTGTCTGGGGGTAGAAGGCAGTGGATTTGGCGAGCTTGGTATCCAACATTGACCAGAGGCTCGACCAGAATGTGTTGAGAAATCGACTATCACGGTCTGAGATAATGGTTTGTGGGATCTCAAAATGTACCCATACTCGTTCAAAKAAGAGCTTGGCAGTGGCTTCTGCTGTGATGTTATTCTTGCAGGCTGCTAGAATCGCCATCTTAGAAAAGMGATTAAAAACCACAAAAACACAGTCATTTCCCCTCTTGGTGGATGAGAGGCCCGACATGTAGTCCATTGAGATGGATTCACATGGATTGTCAGGAGTAGATAGAGAGGTGTACATGCCTTGTTTCTTAGTGGTTGGTTTCGCAATAAAGCAGGCGGTGTAGGACCTGATATACTTGCCAACATCCTGTCGAAGTTTCGGCTAGTAGAAATGTTTTTGCAACACTTCCACTGTCGTTTCAACGCCAAAGTGTCCTGCCACTTGATTGTAGTGAGATTCCCAAATCAGCTTCGTATGCTCGCTTGATGGAATGCAGAGATGTCCCAGATGGCACAACAACCCATACTAAATATGGAAATTATCGACCACTGATTTGGCGCCCAACATTTGGTAGGTGGTGGAGAATTCAGGGTTTGTCTCATAGAGGTGGGGCCATTCGGAGGTCTCATGGCTGCAAGAGTCTAGCACCGTGGTGAGTGTTGCGAATGGAGGCCGACTGAGGCAATCAACAACTCGATTGGTACTTCTTGTTTTATACTTGATGTTGAGGTGGAACTGTTGTAATTATATGGACCACCTCTGATGGCGACCATTCTGCAATTTTTATTGGGACTGCATGAATTGTAGTGGCTTGTGATCAATGTGGATGACTATCTCCTTCCCAAGAATGTAATTTCTCCATTGGAGGTAGGCCTGCACAATGTAGTACATTTCTTTGTCGTAAGTAGGGTACTTACAGACAACAACTGATAGTGTCTCACTATGATATGCCACGAGCTGGCCGTGTTGAGTGAGAACATTACCCACAACATAGTTTGAAGCATCTGTCTCGATCTCAAAGGGATGCTGCAGGTCCGGTAATGAAAGTACTAGGGATGAGCACAAACGCTTCTTCAAGTCATCGAAGGCTTGTTGTTGGGACAAGCCCCACAAATATTTTTCCTTACCGCCACCCCTGGTTACTTGGATGAGGGTCCATGCGATATGAGATAATCCCAACACGAACCTGCGATAGAAATTGGCGAGGCCCAAGAAGCTCCTAAGTTCAGTGAGTGTGGTTGGGGTTGGCTAGTCACAGATGACCTAGATATTGGATGGATCCACATGCACACCATTCTCATCAATGATGTAGCCTAATTAATKGACCCTGTCCATGCCAAAGGAACATTTTTTCAAGTTTGCATATAGTTTGTGTTGCCACAGGGTGTGAAAAACCTATTGAATATGTTGCAAGTGTTCCACCCAAGTATTTCTGTAGATGAGGATGTCATCCAGATACACCACTACAAAAGTATTGGTGAAAGGTCRTAGGATATCGTCCATCATCCTCATAAAAGTTGTTGGAGCATTTGTCAAACTAAAGGGCATGACCGACCATTGAAAATGACCTTCTTTTGACTTGAAGGAGTTCTTCCATACATATGTCAGTGCTATTGGGACCTGGTGGTAGCCAGAATTCAAATCAATATTATTGAAGTATTTGGCCCCCGTGTGCTGATCAAGGAGGTCGTCGATTCAGGGAATCGGGTACTGGTTTCAGACTATGATTTTATTCAAGGCCTGATAATCAATGCAGAGTCACAAGGTCCTGTCTTTCTTCTCCACTAGCACGATTGGGCTCCCACAAGGCGATGATATGGGACAGATGTGACCCTTGTGGAGCAGTTCTTAGATCTGCCTCTTGATCTCCTCATTTTCTAACAGATAGCAGTGGTAGACTGGCCCATTGGGTAGTGGTGTGCCTAGGGTCAGATCGATGGGATGCTTGACCTGGTAGTGCAGAGGTACCTCGGTAGGAGAGGAGAAGATATCTGAGTATTCTTCCACAACCTTATCCACTTTCTTATGTTGTGTGGAGATATCGGTCGCAGAGGTCTTGGATGTGGTTGTGATATTTCGCTCAATTTGAGAGCAAATCACGAAGAAGACAAATTTCCAGGTCTAAGAGATGACCTTCTTGCATTGCTTGGAAAAGATCAAGGAAATAACACTAGGAGGGACTGTCTCGGGTATCCTGTACAATTTCTTGTTCAAATTAATAATAACACTACAAGGCCTAGAATCATATACAACATGACGTTTCCATAAATAAGGTTGTCCCAAAAGAACATTTTAAACTTCGAGAGGAGAAACATGACACAACACCTCATATTTGAAGGGCTTGATGTCATATGACAGTCGACATTGTTGGCTGATGCAGAGATTGATTCCTTGGAGGAGCCATCCAATGGTGTAGGGTTGTGGGTGCGGCGTTGATCCAGGGGGTCATTCGTCATCAAAATAACATCGATCCAAAATCAAGAGAAAATGGTACAATGGCAGTGAAAATGGCAATGCAATGCCCAAGTTTGGTAAACATCAAGACTTTACCACATTTAAAAAGAGGGTTAATGCATTTTTAAAAGGTGAATGGTTATTAGCTATGAGTCACATAAACTAAACTTAACATATGTTTTTAAACCCATTTCAACGAATATACTAAATATGTGACATGGTGCGATGTTTAATTATGTCACATGGATTGGTTGGTTGCAACATAATGTGATGGGTATAACATTTGGTTCAGTTGTACTGTTGACATGTGGTGGCATCGAGTTTATGGGTTAACATATGTTAAATGTGGCATATTGCATGGCGCGGCCATAGTTCATAACAAAAGGAACGGTTATGTGCACAGTCAAGCGGGAATGTCTGGCGGTTTAATGTTGGGTGCGCAGTCAGTTGGCGGTTATTGCAACGGTTCGACATTTGTGGAGTTTAGTGATAACATTTAGTGGATTGATATAACACTTGGAACAACTCTGTCATATGGAACAGTTGACGGATATAACCTTGGGATATAGCATATGTTCCATTATTAACATATGGCTCAGTCTTGGCGGATATAACAGTTTGGAGTTGAGCGCGGATTTTGTTAACAGGTTTGGCGTGATAGCCATAACAATACCATGCGCGAACACTCAGCGAAACAAAGATTTCAGCTATGAATAGATCCATTCTATTATCAAATCACACAACGATAGATGGAAATGCACCAAGGTCAGGGGTCAAACTCTTGATCTCAGCCTATTTAACTCAGGGTTTTGGCCATGACGAGGAGGGAGTTCTTCATTCAGAGATTTCTAGATGCTGGCAAATTTATAGTCGATTGTTCTCACTGCGTATTTGGCTTTCCACGCCATTTTGGAGGCCAATTTTTACGTTTCAAGGGAGGAGAGTATTGCTGTAATTTTTATCCAGATACTGTTTCTGTTGAAGTCGACCATTCTCTGTTACACTTGGTTTTCTTTGCCAATTTGTAATTTTTAAGAGAGAAGGTCTTGAAGACTGTTATACAACAATCTATTCTACAACAGTGAAGTTGTTCTACAAAGACAGAGGATAGAGAGAGGGTTTAGCTATGTATTGCCAGATTGTTGTTTGCATGTAAATTCGACTGCACTCTGTTATGATTTAGCTTTCTTTGCCTTTTGAAGGCTGAATTGTAATTTCCAGAAGAGAGGAGTCTTCAGGGCTTTGTACAACATTCTGTTCTGTTGTTGAAGTTGATGTTCAGAGATTCCAAAAACATTTTGTACCATTTTAAAGCCATTAATTGGATTGGTACCCATTGGAGAGGGACTCGGAGATGTAGCCCAGTGAAGGGGGTGAATTCCGTTAACAACTTATGCATTTGTGACTCTCTTGCTGTTCTCCTTTTCTGTTTCTCATTCCTGTTTCAGTTTGTTGTTCATTTCTGTTTTTTTTAAGCATTCAATTGATGATTAATGCTATTCCAGGAATTAAGTAAACTAATGAATGCATTCTTTTAAACTTTTAATGCACACTAGTTAAGATCCCATGGATCATATTATGGTATCAGAGCAGGTTAACTGCTTGTGCAAAGTTTGTGAATGCTTACCAGGTCCAAGTCGAAACTTGGTGAAGGAGAACTGGTAGAAGGTGAACCTAAGATTGGCTCGAGGAGGACATTTTTGAGAACAACCATGTCTTCTCCACGAGGAGAAGAAGAAAGACATACAGAATGGGAAAAACCTGTTGTTTTCGAAACTGAGTTTTTGGAGGCTTTTATCAGCATGAAATCCATGATGGAAATTCTACTCGATGAGCGAGCGGAAAGGAAGAAGAAAGAAGATGAATCTTCATTCAAAGATGCAGAAGTGAAGAAGGAAGAAAAGGGCAAAGGACTAGGAGGTGATGGTGATCCTCCTGAAACTAATAAGACTTCCTCTTCTTCTCACACTTCTCATTCGAATAATGCAAATGCTAATATGCCATATTTCAAATTGGATGTAAAATTTGAATTACCAATTTACAATGGAGATTTAGATGCTGAAAAGTTAGACAATTGGATCAAGCAGCTTGAAGTATACTACAGGGTGCAGGGCATTAATGATGACCCTTCCAGGATTCAGTTGGCCACTTTGCGAATGAGTGGGATGGCTCTTACTTGGTGGGAGAGAAAGATTCAGCAAGATCTTCAAAAGAATGGTAAAATTATTTCAGTTTGGAATGAATTCATTGAAGTATTAAGGAAGCAATTTTATCCTTTGGGTCATATGCAACAATTAACCATGAGTTGGAAAACGTTTAGACAGGCTAAAGGACAAAATATTCAATATTATACTCATGAATTCAGAAAAAAGGGCTATTTCATTGAATATTTCATTATATACACATGAAACTCTTCTTAAGTACATTGGTGGCATGCATTCTTATTTGAGACATACTTTATTGATGTTTAACCCCAGTAACTTGGATGATGTATGTGTTCAAGCCACACATTTAGAAGCTAGGGGGAAGCATTCTAATGATACTTTTGTGAAGAAATCATCTAAATTTGACAGCAAATCGAAAGGTAAAGATAAGGGGAAAAAGAAGATGGATACTGTTAAAAAAGAGGGTGAAAAGCCTACATGTTCGCATTGTCAGAAGGGGCATGATGTCTCTAAGTGCTGGAAACTTCATCCGGAGTTAAGGCAAAAGAAGTACGGAGGAAACAAAGATAAAGGCAAAGCAAAAGCTACTGCAGCAGTTATTCAAGACTTGGGATCTGACTCAGGTGATGAAACGAAGGTTATAGCTGTCAGAATCTAGGGTAAGAATAAAGGTATCTCACTTCCCATTGATGCAAATTCAAGTCCTAATGCAAGTACAAATCTGCCATCTACTTCTAAGCAAAATCATAAGAAAAGAAGTGCATGTTTCATGTTCGTGTCATAGCAAATCACACAAAGATTGATACATTGTTTGATAGTGGTTCACAAGTAAATTTGATATCAGAAGAAGTGGTTAAGAAACTGCATCTAGTTACTATGCCTCATGAAAAACCCTATCCTCTTGGTTGGGTTACTAATGATACACGATTGCAAGTTACAAAGAAATGTGTATTAAAGTTTGCAATTACTGAAAAGTTTATGGATGAGGTAGAACTGGATGTAGTGCCACTTGACATTTGTGGAATTGTACTTGGGAGTCCATATTTGTATGACCGGAAAGCAGTCTTTTATAGAGAGAAGAACAAATATCATCTCTTTAAAGATGATGTGGAATATATTGTACGAGCACATAAGACAAAAACAAATCTAGCAATAGTTTCTGCAGGATAAATGAAGAGGTTGGTAAATGCTAGTAAGAATTTGGTATTAATGATGGTTAAGGTGAAAAGTGATGAGATCTCTAAATCTTTTGAAGGATGTGATTCTAAACATAAATCTGAAATGATTGAACTTGCTTCTGAGTATGATGATTTATTTCAAGATCCGAAAGGGTTACCACCAAAGAGAGAGATTTAGCATGAGATACAGTTGCAGCAGGATGTGCCACTTCCGAATATAGCCATGTATCAGATGTCTGTAATGCAGAACGAGGAAATCAAGAAGCAGGTTCAGGAGCTAATTGAGAAGGGGGTCATCTGGCCAAGCACTTCTCCTTGTGGCTCTCCTATAGTCTTGGTTCCAAAGAAGGATGGGTCTTGGAGAATGTGCATCGACTACATGTCCCTTAACAAAATCACCATTAAAAACAGGTATCCTCTTCCTCGCATTGATGATTTGCTTGATCAGTTAAAACATGCAATTTATTTTACTAAATTGGATTTGCGTTGTGGGTATCATCAAATCCGGGTTGCTGAAAATGATGCTTGGAAAACAGCTTTTAAAACGAAACAGGGTTTGTATGAATGGCTTGTAATGCCTTTCGGGCTATGTAACGCACCTGCTACTTTTATGCGGGTCATGAATGATGTCTTTCGACCTTTTATTGATGATTTTGTAATCGTTTACCTGGATGATATCCTTGTCTTTAGAAAGACTTGGAAGGAACACATTGTACATGTGAAGAAAGTTTTAGATTTACTGAGGAAGGAGAAGCTTTTTGTAAAAATGTCTAAATGCGAGTTTTCTAAAACTTATTTAGTATATTTGGGCCATTTTATTGGTGGAGGCCACCTGCGAGTGGACCCAACCAAGGTTGCTGTCATTGTAAACTGGCCATGGCCTAATACTGTTACTGAAATCAGAAGTTTTCTGTGTGCGGTTCAGTATTGGAGGAAATTCATTTCTGGATTTTCTTCCATTGCTGCCCCATTACATGCGTTGACAAGCATTAAAGAGATTTTCCAGTGGGGAGGCAAGCATCAGAAATCCTTCGACACTTTGAAGGAAAAGATCAGCACAACGCCGGTTCTGACATTGCCAGATTTACAGCAGCCATTCGAGATCGAAACCAATGCTAGCGGGTTTGCCATGGGAGCCATTTTGATGCAAGGGAGGAAGCCAGTCTGTTACCATTCAGAAACGTTCTCTACTGCAGTAAGTAACTATCCAACTTATGACAAAGAGTTGTATTCTTTAGTACAGAGTGTGAAGAAGTGGAAACATTATATCATGGGTAAAGAAACAATTATACATACTGATCATCAGCCACTGCAGTATTTACAATCTCAAACTAAAGTACAACAAAGTAGACATTTAAGATGGATGGGATTTTTACAACATTTTCATCTTGTAATTAAATACAAAAAAGGGATTCATAATAAGGTAGCAGACATGTTATCGAGGCCTCCTACAAACGCTTCAATCATTCTTCAGAACAGTTCATTAACACATGAAATTTATATTGAACAGTATGCAGAAGATAAAGACTTTAAGAAAGTATATGCATCACTAATACATGGTAAACATGAAGAGAACTATTATGTGCATAATCAACTCTTGTATCATCTTGGTAAACTTTGTATTCCAGAAAAAGAGAGAGTACATGTGATCCGAGAAGCACATAGTTCATTGATTGCAGGGCATTTTGGAGTAAGTAAAACGTTGTCAGTATTGCAGAATCATTGTTATTGGCCTTGGATGCAAGAAACTGCAGCTAAATACACACGAGGATGTGTTATGTGTGCAACAAGTAAGCCTAGCAATAGGAAATTGGGTTTGTACACACCTCTTTCAGTTTCTTCTCGTCCTTGGGAAAGCATTTCTATGGACTTTGTAGGAGGACTACCTATGTCAAGGAAAGGGCATGATTACCTATATGTTGTTGTGGATAGATTCAGCAAAATGTGTATCTTGATGCCATGTACCAAGCAGATCACTGCTGAACAAACAACTCATCTTTTCTTTCAGAATGTTTGGGTACATTTTGGGCTACCCATGTCTATTGTATCGGATCGGGATTCCCGGTTCTTTGGGGAATTTTGGTCAACATTATGGGAGCTTATGGATACTAAACTGAAGAAAAGTACAACTTTTCATCCACAGACTGACGAGCAAACAAAGGTAGTGAATAGGACAGTGGTTCAGCTGCTCAGAGGATATTGTAGTAAACATCCTAAACTTTGGGACGAGTAGTTGCAGTACATACAACATGCTTAAAACTATGCAGTTCATTCTTCCACGAATAAATCTCCTTTTGAAACTTGTTTTGGTTATCTGCCAAAAACACCCATGGACTTTTCTTTTGGAAAAGATAAAGTGGATGGACATCATGATGCAGATAAATCTTTAAAGTTCATTCAAAGAATCCAAGCAGTGTAACAGGTAGTTCAAGAACAGTTGGAGAAGAGCCAGGCAAAGTACAAGGCCAGACATGATAAGCATCGAGTTGATCATCAATTCCAGGTTGGAGACCGAGTTTGGT
This sequence comes from Picea mariana, assembly GCA_032191745.1. Taxonomy (NCBI): domain Eukaryota; kingdom Viridiplantae; phylum Streptophyta; class Pinopsida; order Pinales; family Pinaceae; genus Picea; species Picea mariana. The sequence continues at coordinate 589 of JASDQU010504911.1, read as the reverse complement.
TACATATCACCAAAGAAAGAATGAAAGGTGAAGGTAAAAATCTTAAGCCTATCAGGTATGGTCCTTTTGAGATCTTGGAAAAGATTGGTACTAATGTTTTTCACTTGAATTTACCTCCATACATGCAAATCTATTCAGTTGTCAATGTTGAGAATCTTAAATTGTATGAGCCTCCTATGATCATGGATGAGGAAACTAACATGCAGATTCCTTCAGTTGACGATATGGCACCTGAATATATGAATGAGTTGCACGATGATGTCATTCTTGACAGAAATGTAAGGACTTCACGAAGGGGGGAATGTTGAGTACCTTCGAGTGGGGCTTAAAGGTATGCATCCTAGCAAAGAAAGATGGATGGAGATTGGAAAAGTGAGGGAGTTGTACCCTCACTTACTTGCAGAGTGATTCAGGCTTTTGGAGGTCCAAAAGCTCTACAATGGGGAGGAATGATCTAGGGGGTCATTCGTCATCAAAATAACATCGATCCAAAATCAAGAGAAAATGGTACAATGGCAGTGAAAATGGCAATGCAATGCCCAAGTTTGGTAAACATCAAGACTTTACCACATTTAAAAAGAGGGTTAAT
>JASDQU010504910.1:23046-46490 GCA_032191745.1 Picea mariana | reverse complement strand
TTCTTGAAAATCAACCCCCTCTTTATAAATTGTAATATGCCTCACTAGATCACCTTTCCATTGCATGCCTTGCCTTGTCTTTCCATGCCATACATTTCCATGCCATGCTTTTCCTTCTCTTTCCTTCACTTGCCTTCACTTTATTTGACATGTCTTGCCTTGCCTTACCATGCCATGCCATGCCATGCCATGCCTTTCCCTGCCTTTCCTTTCCATTCCTTCCCATGCCTTGCCTTGTCTTGCCATGATTTTCCTTTCCTTTCCTTGCCTTGAATTTCCTTGCCTTGTCTTTCCTTTCCTTTCCATTCCATTCCATGCCTTTCCTTTCCTTTCCATGCCTTCCTATGCCTTTCCTTGCCATGCCTTTCCTTGCCATTCCTTACCATGCATTTCCTTTCCTTTCCATGCCTTCCCATGCCATGCCTTGCCTTCCCATTCCTTCCCATGAATTTCCTTTCCATGCATTTCCATGCCTTGCCTTTCCTTTCTTTGCCTTTCCTTTCCATGTCTTTCCTTGTCTTGCCTTGCCATGCCTTGCCATGCCTTTCCTTGCCTTACCTTGACATTCCTTTCCATGTATTTCCTTTCCATACCTTTCCATGCCTTCCCATGCCATGTTTTTCCTTTCCATGTCTTCCCATGCATTTCCTTTCATTCCCTTCCCATGCCTTGCCTTTCCTTCCCATTCTTTTCCTTTCATTTCCATGCCTTCCCATTCCTTTCCTTGCCATCTCATGCCTTTCCTTTCCATGCTTTCCCATGCCATGCCTTGCCTTCCCATGCCTTTCCTTCCCATGCCTTTTATTTCCTTGCCTTGCCTTCCCATGCCTTCCCATGACATGCCTTTCCTTTCCTTTCCATGAAACAAGAATAACAAGAATAAAAAAAATAACAAAAAAATAAACATAACAAAAAATCACAAAAAAAGAAAGATAAAAAAGAATAACAAAAAAAGAAACATAACAAAAAATAACAAAAAAAGAAAGATAACAAAGAATAACAAAAAATAACAAAAAAAGAAACATTGCAATGAAACAAGAATAACAAAAAAAAAAATATTTCCATGTCATTTCCATGCTTCACAATTAAACCCTTGGAATAAACCTTGACACATTTTCATTACATTTATGTCATAATTTTCATCCCTTTAGGGTTTTCATGTGTCATCTTGCATTTCATCATGTATTTGTTATCTAAACCTTATTTTAAGCTTGCATTTTTAGACTCATTTCATTTAATGATTACTTGTTTTAAGGGTTGTTATATTTTTCCTTGTATTGCCATGCCTTGCCTTGCCTTGCCTTTCCATGCCATTCCTTTCCTTTGCATGCCCTACCATGCCATGCCTTTCCATGCCATGTATTGCCTTACATTGCATTTCCTTGCCTTGCCATGTCATGCCATGCCTTGCATTTCCTTTTATTTCCTTGCCTTACCTTGCCTTTCCTTTCCTTACCTTGCCTTGACATGAAATTCCATGCAATTCCTTGCCTTCACATGCATTTCCATGCCATGCCTTGCATTTCCTTGCCTTGAATTTCCATGCCATGCATTTCCTTTCATTTCCATGCCATTCCATTCCTTGTATTTCCTTTCCTTTCCATGCCTTCCCATGCCTTCCCATGCCTTTCCTTTCAACGCCTTCCCATGCCATGCCTTGCCTTGCCATGCCTTGCCATGACTTTCCATGCGTTGCCATGTCTTTCCTTGCCTTGCCTTGCCTTCCCATTCCTTTCCTTGCCTTGTCTTGCCATTCCTTTCCATGCCTTTCCATTATTTGCCTTCCCATGTCTTTCCTTGCCTTGCCTTGCCTTCCCATGCCTTGCCTTGCCTTGCCTTTACATGCCTTTCCATGCCTTGCCATGCTTTTCCTTGCCATGTCTTTCCTTGCCTTGTATTTCCTTCCCATGCCTTTCCTTTCCATACCTTCCCATGCGATTCCTTGCCATGCCTTGACATGCCTTGACTTCCCATGCCTTTCTTTTCCTTTCCTTTCCTTCCCATGCCTTGTCTTTCCATTCCTTCCCATGTCACGCCTTGCCTTTCCTTGAATTTCCTTCACTTTCCTTCACTTGGCATGCCTTGCCTTGACTTGACATGCCTTTCCTTGCCATGTATTCACTTGTCTTGCCATTCCTTTCCTTTCCTTACCTTTACATGCCTTTCAATTCCTTTCCTTGCCTTTCCATGCCTTGCCATGCCATGTCGTGCCTTATATTTCCATGTCATGCCATGCCTTTCCTTTCCTTTCCTTGACTTCCCATGATTTTCCTTGCCTTGCCATGCCTTCCCATGCCTTGCCTTTCCATACCTTCCCATGCCTTGTCTTGCCATCTTTCTCATGCCATGCCTTTCCTTACCTTACCTTCACTTGTATTCACTTACCATGCCATGCATTTCCTTGCCTTGCCTTGCCATTCCTTTCATTTCATTTCCATGCCTTCCCATGCCTTTCCTAGCCTTTTCATGCCTTGCTATGTCATGCCTTGCCTTCCCATGCCTTGCCTTCCCTTACCATGCCTTTCCTTACCATGCATTTCCATGCCTTACCCTACCATGCCTTCCCATGCCTTGTCTTTCTTTGCCTTGCCTTCCCTTGCCTTGCCTTGCCAATTTGGTATGGGGTCCTTCCCAAAATTCTATTTTTCCAAGGCCCATGTGAGTACACTACCCACAAATTCCCGTCATAGTGTTCTTGAAAATTGACCTCCTCTTCAGAAATTGCAATATTCCTTATTGAACAAAACCCTAGTGCCAAAGATACTCCAACAAACGGTTTTACGGTGGAAGGAATGACAGTGCAGGGGGGCCACTTAATGATATGGATCCAATGCAACTGACGCTTCATCCATCCAAGTCCCACTTTGAGTTTTATCACGAGTTTCAACTCACCTCCTCAAGCCATTTAGGGACATGTGGCCAATTTGGTCCGGGGCCATAAAATCCAAACCGAATGGGATAATGAAGTTGTGTAAGCTCCCACAATTTTTTTTGGCCAAGGCCCATGTGACTACACTACCCAAAAATTCCCAACACAATGTTCTTGAAAATCAACCTCCTCTTCAGAAATTGCAATATGCCTCATTGAGAAAAACCCTAGTGACAGAGATACTCCAACAAATGGTTTTTTGGTGAATAGAATGATACTGGAGGGGCCAAAATAGATGAAACTTGGTGCTATGGATCCAATGTAACTGAAATTTTTTCCTCCAAGTCTTGGTTTGAGTTTCACCACGAGTTGCAATTCGCCTCCTCAAGCCATTTAGGTACATGTGGCCAATTTGGTCTAGGGGCATGAAATCCAAATCAAGCAGCATAATGGAGTTTCGTAATCTCCCATAAGTTTGTTTGGCCAAGGCCTACGTGACTACACTACCCACAAATTCCCGACATAGTTTTCTTAAAAATAGACCTCCTCTTCAAAAATTTCACTATGCCTCACTGAACAAAACCCTAGTGCTAGAGATACTCCAACAAAAAATTTTCCATTGGAAATAATGATTCAGGAGAGGCCCCGTTAGATGAAACCCAATGCTCTGGATCCAATGCAACTAATGGTTCATCCATCTTAGTCCTGGTTTGATTTTTATCGCAAGTTTCAACTCTCCTCCTCAAGCCACTCAGGGACATGTGTCCAATTTGGTCCAGGGGCATAAAATCAAAATCCAGCGGCATAACAGTGTTATATAAGCTCCTGGAAGTCTATTTGGCCAAGGTCCATGCGACTAAACTACCCATAAATTCTCATCACTTTGTTATTGAAAATTGACCTCCTCTTCAGAAATTGCATTATTCCTCATTGAGGAAAACCCTAGTGCCAAAGATACTCCAACAAACGGTTTTCCAGTGGACAAAATGAAAATGGAGGGGCCCCACTAGTTGAAACCTGATGCTCCATATCCAATGCAACTAACGATTCATCCATCTGAGTGCTGGTTTGAGTTTTATCGCGAGTTGCAACTCGCCTCCTCAATCCATTTAGGTACACGTGGCCAATTTGGTCTAGGATCATAAAATCCAAACCGAGCGGCATAACAAAGTTTTGTAAGCTCCCGCAAGTCTGTTTCACCAAGGCCCATGCAACTACACTACCCATAAATTCCCAAAACAGTGTTCTTGAAAATCAACCTCCTCTTCAAAAATTTCACTATGCCTCATTGAGAAAAACCCTAGTGTCAGATATACTCCAACAAACATTATTTCGATGGATGGAATGACAACGAAGGGGCCCCACTAGATGAAACTTGGTGCTCTAGATCCAATGCAAATGGCAGTTCTCCCATACGAGTCCCGTTTTAATTTGTATGGTGAGTTTCAACTCACCTCCTCAAGCCATTCAGGGACATGTTGGTATGGAAATGAAAAGAAAGGAAAGGAAATGCAAGGAAAGGAAAAGCAAGGCAAGGCAAGGAAATCGAAGAAAAGACATGACAAGTCTAAGCATGGCATGGCATTGCAAGGAAAGGAAATGTCTAGCTCTAGGTGTAGGTGTAGGTGTAAGTGTAGGTAAATCCTATTACTTATGATAATCCATGTTTGACAAATATATGATACCTTATATATATGAATAAAGAGAACTTATGTTATGACATTGAAATTCTCATGCAAGTATTTTTATATAAGATATATGGGATAAGAAGTTGTATAATTACATGCTTAATGAATCCTTTGATTGTAATTGTTATGTATTAAACTTGTCCATTTAGTACAAGAATTATTTATGTATTAAACTTGTTCATTTAGTCATGGCATGGCATGGAAAGTGAATGAAAGGAAAGGCATGGCAAGTGAAGGAAAGGCATGGCATGGCATGACAATGCATGGCATGGAAAGGGATTTTATGAAAATTAATGACATGGAAAGGAAATAAATGGCATGGAAAAGCATGGCATGGCATGGCATGGAAAGTGAAGGCATGGCATGGAATGGCAAGGCATGGCATGGAATGGAAATGCATGGTATGGAAAGACAAAGCATGGAAAGTGAATCCAAGAAAAGACATGGAAAGGAATGAAAATGCACGGAATGGCATGGCATGGCATGGAAAGGCATGGTATAACAAGGCATGTCATGGTATGAAAAGGAATGGCATGGAAAGGCAAGGCATGGCATGACAAAGTATGGCATGGCAAGGAAAGGCAATGAGGCAAGGCATGGGAAGGTAAGGAAATGGCATGGCAAGGCATGGAATGGCATGACAAGGAATGACATGAAAAGGCAAGGCAAGGAAAGTCATGACATGGAAGGGCATACAAAGGAAAGGCATGGTATGACATGGAATGGCAAGGAAATATAAAGAAAAATATAGCAACCCTTAAAAAAAGTAATCATTAAATGAAAGGGGGATAAAAATGCAAGCTTAAAATAGGGTTTAGATAACAAATGCATGCTAAAATGTAAGATGACACATGACAACCCTACAATATTCAAGACATCAAGACCTAAAGAGATGAAAATTATAACATAAATGCAATAAAATGTGTCAAGGTGTATTCCAAGGGTTTAATTGTGAGGCATGGAAATGGCAAGGAAAGACATACCATACCATACCATTCCAAGGATACCATACCATACCATACCATACCATGGCATGGGAAGGAAAGGCATACCATACCATACCTCGCCATACCATGTCAAGGATACCATACCAAAGCAAGGCATACCATACCATACCAACCATGGCTTGGAAAGGAAAGGAAAGGCAAGGAATACCATACAATACCATACCATACCATACCATACCATAGTAAGGAAAGGAAAGGAAAGACATACCATACCATACCATACCATGGCAAGGCAAGGCAAGACATACCATACCATACCATACCATGGCAAGGCAAGACATGGCATGGAAAGGCATACCATACCACCATACCATACCATGGAAAGTCAAGGCAGGGCATGACATGGCAAGGCATACCATACCATACCATGGAAATGCATGGAAAGGCATGGCATGGTATGGAAAGGAAAGGTATGGAAAGTCATGCATGTCATGTCCTGGTAAGGCAAGGCATGGAAAGGAAAGGCATGGAAAATAATGGCAAGGAATGGCATGACATGGCATGGAAAGTCATGAAAAGGAGAGGCATGGCATCACATGGAATGGAAAGGAAAGGAAAGACAATACAATGCATGGCATGGCATGGCAAGGCAAGGAAACACAATGCAAGGCATGTCATGGCATGTAAAGGAAAGGCAATGAATGACATGTCAAGGCAAGGAAAGGTAATTCATGGCATGTCAAGGCAAGGCAATGTAAGGAATTACATGGTAAGGCATGCAAAGTCAAGTCATTGCATGGCATGGCATGGAAAGGCAAGGAAATGCAAGGCATGGAAAGAAAAGGCAATGCAAGGAAAGAAAAGGAATGACATGGAAAGACATGGCATGGAGAGGCAAGAAAATGCAAGGCATGGAATGGGAGGGCATGCAAAGGCAAGGCATGACATGGCATGGCATGGAAAGGAAATCCAACATAAGGAAATACAAGGACAAATATAACAGCCCGTAAAACAAGTAATCAATAAGGTACATGGTTTTGGCACATGTGTTTGCAACCCATGGTTTTCTAATTTAGGGTGAGGAATTAAGGTTGAAATCTAATATAGGTCAATGGATTAGGGATTTTGGATGCCACATGATCCTATATATTGAATTGCAAATTTTAACGTACCCAGCCCCCTTGGTTGGGCCATGTTGCTACTAAAATCGACCAACATATCAATTTAAATGCATAAATTATGTGCATCATGACATAAATGCATGTTATTATTATTAATTATTAAAAACCGTGAATGGAAATTCTTAAACATGCACAAAACTAATAAAATTCACAAAAAAACTCTCATACATATAAAATATAAAGTAAATGCAACATTGTATCATGATGACATTAAATGGTAAATATCATAGTGGAAAAAACACTTATCTTTCAAAATGTTTTACACAACCGATTGTAGATGAAGGATGTTTGATGTAGGAGCATCGTAAGAAAGCACAAAAGCGAAGGATAGCTGGATATGAACTAGCACTCGTTTTGAAGATATTTTGAATTTCAAAAGATGGAGTAGTAATGTAATATCTGAAAAGATATATTTGCTTTTATGGTTCATAGATTGTAACATAGATATTGAGCATTGCTCTCATCTGTCGATTGTAATCATTTAATGTAATGAATGTAAAGTAGATGTAGACTTTAATTCGATTAGATATATTGAGTAGTAGGAGGGAAAACTCGATAAAGATCCCTCGTATGTATGGTATTGTATCATAATTCTCAAGGTCGAATAGAAGTAGCGGAGAAAGAGAGCATAGGAGAACAAAGAAGAACAGAGAATTGCAGAAGTTGTATAAGAATATAGTTGTTTCTATAGGACCCATGTACAGAAGCACTTGAGTTAATATAAGAATGCTTTGACTCAATTTCATGGTGTTGTTATGGTCACCGCTTGCATCTATTGAATGGTATGTTTACAATTTGCTTATATACTTTGTTATGCATTTGTTTCAATTCTTTTATGTATATGATTTCATGTTGAATGTATGAAGTTGGTCAGAGGGAGAGTATGAGGTTCAATTGTTTCTCTTCCTGAGAATTCCTGCAAGGAGTGCAGTAAAAGTCTGCAGGGAGTGCATTGACAAGTTTTTGGGTTTTACCTCAGAAAATCTCAGGAGAGATAGGGTTGTTCTTATACCAATAGAGCCATGAAAGGTGTGCGAAGGTAGGTTTAAGTCTTAGAATTTTCCAAATTTAATGAGTGGTTGAAAAACTATTGTTGAAAAGAGTGTACAGAGTTAGAAGATTTCAGATAATCAATGATTATCATGAAGGCCACAAGGAGTGCATACATGATTCCTTAGAATCCTCGAGTTTTCATCAAATTCAAGCTTAGGAAGGATAAAGTCTTCAAAGAATTCAAAGGAAGGACGAGGATTGAAGTCACCTCGCAGAAACCAAGTTCAAGAGGAAGGACGCCAAGCTATTTGGCCAGGGATATTTGAGAACTTAAACGGATGGTTGAATTTCTTAGAGGGAAAAACACCGATTTTTCTGTGGACCATTGGATCTAGTGGATCAATAGAGAGGTTAAGGCTGAGTGTCTTTTAGCACTCACAAGCTCAAGAGAGGTATCAACCTTTAGATATGAATCAACGAGAACTATTGGTTTAGGCATTTTGAATTTCAACATTTAGGGAGTCAAAAGTGTGGAGGAAGTCGTTTTCGGGAATCCCTGATACGTGAAGTCCGGACATGATCTAGACTATCAGATCTTAAGAGGTCCAGGACCGTTGATATGTGGATAAGAAGTCACAAGTTTGGACTTTGGGAAAAGGAGGAGAGTCACATAGTGAACTCACGAGTCGTGAAATTCCGACGCGCTCGGAGGTGGACCCCAGGGTTAAACTGGAGGTCATATGATAAATGCATAAGGGAGGAGCTAAGACTCATTAGGTTTTCAGGGTTTCGAGAATCAAAGGAGTTGGTGGGGACTCACAATAGAAATCATGAAGTCGCGAAATCCTAAACACCTTTTTTGGGTTAAGTCAGTGGTCACGCCGGGTGGTCATGTGGAGTGGAGGTTCATGCCTAGTGCTTGTTCGCACATGTGTAACTCCTAAAAAGGACCTATGGTACTGAATGCATTGTAGGTTCCAGTGGGAACTAAAGAGCCATTTCGGTTCAAGGAAATAGGAAGATCCAAAGACCGAGAGGTCAAGCAGACCCTGTTGAGGTAGGGGTGTTGCATTAGGTGGTATCAGAGCTGAGCTAACAACTTTTCTTTTCTATAGAGGGAAGAAAGGGAACAATTGTAATTGAATTCTACATGGAAAGATTGAAACAATGTCGCCGAGAAGACATCAAGAAAGGCCAATGCCTAATCCAGCCATGGAAAGGGAAATGAGAGAAATTCATGCTCGATTAGATGCTATGGAGATAGAATAGAGGCAAACACCTGATACTGGAGATGTGAGTGAGGCCAATAATGAGAATGAAGCTGGATTCAAAGAAGAGGTTGTAGCCGAAGATGCTGTAGAGGAACGTTTTTTCAAAGTTGTTGCTAGAATAGGTACCAGATAAAAGTTGGACATCCCAATGTATGAAGGCAACTTAGACGTTGAGGAGTTGTTAGATTGGTTTAGATATCTAAATAAATACTTTGATTATGAGGATATCGAAGAAGATAAGAAAGTAAAACATGTCACTAGACTGAAAGGGCATGCAACACTGTGGTGGGATGAGCTGCAGGCTGTCAGAGGTTGCAAAGGAAAACAAAGAATCAAAAGCTGGGATAGGATGGTATCGAAGATGAAAGCCAAGTTTATACCCAGATATTATCAAATCAATTTGTTTCGAAGAATGCAAAATTTGAGACAGAAAGGGATGACAGTGAAGGAATACATTGAATAATTTTACAAGTTAAATATCATAGCAGGTCGTCATAAGAGTGATGATGAAAAGGTCACCAGATACATGAATGGTCTAAGATATGAGATTTAGGATGAAATGAGAATGGTGACAATCAAGAATGTAGAAGATGCTTATCATATTTCTCTGAAGGAAGAAGAGAAATTGGCCCGAAATAAAGGTCAAAAGGGAAGAGGTAGAAGTCAGAGCAGAGGCAAATTTGTTGCCCAAGATAGAGTACAAAGGCCCAAGGATTACAAAAAGAAACCTCATAACCACCCAAAAAGGGGAGGAAGTTCACAGGGAAGACAATATGTCGACAGAAACACTTTTCCTCGAGCAAGAGGAAGAGGAAGAGGTATCGGTGGTGAAATAAAGTGTTTTGTCTATGGAAAGATCAGACACAAATCTTTCGAATGCCCTGATAGAAAAAGGGATGTAGGAGGCGAAGCTCACATTTTAGAAGCGCAAAGGAAAAATGTTGAGGCAGAAGATGCAGATGGCGGAAGATCCTTGATGATGAGGAAAATTATATTGAAGCCAGAGAAAGAGATAGAGGATCTGGTCCAAAGGAACAATTTGTTCAGAACTGCTTGCAAGACCAAGGATAGGGTATGCAAGGTAATAATGGATAGCGGAAGCACAAATAATATAGTATCCACAGAAATGGTGGAAAAGCTGGAATTGGAGACAATTGCACATCTAATCCCATACAAGGTTTCGTGGTTGCATAAAGGACATCAGGTAACAGTCACTAAACAATGTTTAGTTGAATTTAAGATAGGGGGTTACAGAGATGAGATCTTATGTGATGTTATTCCCATGGATGTCTGTCATCTTTTGTTGGGGAGACCATGGAAATATGACAAAAATATTATTCATGACGGAAGAAAGAACACCTATACCTTAGAGAAGAATGGTAGAATAGATATGTTGTTGCCAATTGAAGAGAAGAAGGTGAAGGGAGAAACAAGAAATACTATACTTCTCATGAGTGGGAAGGAACTTCTGGATGAAGTAAAGAAAGATGAAGAAATGTAGTTTGTTGTGGTGAGGAAACTTAGAGTCATCTTGACTAGTACTTCGATAGATGATCTACCCAAGGAAATTCAGGAAATGTTGGAGAATTTCGTTGATATAGTGGTGGAAGATTTACCTTGTTCGTTGCCACTCATCAGAAGTATAAGGAATCTTATTGACCTTATATCGGGAGTGATTTCACCAAAAAAAGAAGTGTACATATTGACACTGCAGGAGAATGAAGAGGTTAAGAAGCAAGTCCAGGATTTGATGGACAAAGGGTTGGTTAGAGAAAGCTTGAGTCCATGCGTTGTGCCAACAATGTTAAGTCCAAAGAAGGATGGTGGATGGAGAATGTGTACAGATTCGAGGGCTATAAACAAAATCACCATCAAGTATAGATTTCCTTTACCCAGGATGGATGACTTGATGGATTGCTTGAGTGGAGAAAAGTGTTTTTGAAAAAATGTTTTGAAAAGAGGATATCATCAGATTAGAATGAGGGAAGGTGATGAATGGAAGACAACATTCAAGACGAATGAAGGGCTATATGAATGGATTGTCATGCCATTTGGCTTGATGAATGTGCCAAGTACTTTCATGAGATTAATGAATGAAGCCTTGAAAGATTTCATTGGAGAGTTTGTGATTGTATATCTAGATGATATACTAATCTTCAGTAAGACTGAGGAAGAACACTTGAGACATTTAACTCTAGTAATGAGGAGGTTGCAACAAGAGAAATTGATGATAAATCTGAAGAAGTCATATTTCATGAAGAAGGAACTCATTTATATGGGTTTTCTGATCTCTTCGAATGAGTTGAAGATGGATCCTGAGGAGGTAGAAGCAATCAAAGAGTGTCCATCGCCAAGGAATATCTTTGAATTCAGGAGCTTCCATGGATTAGCTAGTTTTTACATAAATTTCATCAGGAATTTTAGTGGAATTTGTGCATCAATGATGGACATAGTTAAGAAAAGACATAAATATTTTCAATGGAAAGAGGAAGAAGAAAGAAGTTTCAAGTTGTTAAAGGAGAAGATAACTGAACAACCAATTCTGGTTCTGCCAGATTTTGGTAGAACATTTCAAGTAAGATGTGACACAAGTGGATTTGCGATTGGAGCAGTCTTGAGTGATGACAATAGGCCAGTTGCATACTTTAGTGAGAAGTTGGATGAGACCAAGATGATGTATCCCACGTATGATAAATATTTTTATGCAATCATACAGGCGCTGAAGAAATTAAGGCACTACCTAGTTCTGAAAGAGTTCATTTTGTATAGCGACAACCATGCCTTACAGTTTATAACCAGACAGGAGAAACTGAACCAGAAGCATGCAAAATGGGTTGAATATATATAAAACTTTACTTTTGTTATAAAGAACATTTCTGGAACTGCTAACAAGGTTGCTAATGCATTGAGCGACAAATTTTTGATTCTGCAGAAGTTTTGTGTGAAGACCTTAGGTTTCGATAATCTTAAGGAAATGTACAGAGATGATCCAAATTTTAAGGATACTTATGAAGCATGTGAGAATCCCGTTCTGAGATACAGAAGCCAATGGATTGAATATTTAATTCAGGATGGATTACTATTCAAAGGAAATCAGTTGTCTATCCTGAAGAGTTCTATGAGAGAGAATCTTTTGAAGGAAAAGCATAGTGGAGGATTGGCTGGACATTTCGGCCATGATAAGATGTTTGTGAAACTGAACAATTTATATTATTGGCCAAGGATGAGGACAAATCTCAAGAAATTTGTCAATCGATGTAGAATTTGAGAGCACGCAAAGGGGAAAAGATAGAATACAGGGTTGTATCAACCATTGCCAATACCAGAGAGGCCATTGGATGTGGTAAGCATGGATTTTGTGTTAGGACTGCCAAGGACACAGAGAGGTTGTGATTCAATATTCGTGGTAGTTGACAGATTCTAAAAAATGGCACATTTTATTCCATGTCATAAAACCAGTGATGCAACACACATTGCAAATCTATTTTTCAAAGAAGTTGTTTGACTTCATGGTTTACCCAAGAGTATTGTTTCGGACAGGGATACCAAATTTGTTGGTCATTTCGGGAGGAAACTATGGAAGAAGCTGGGGACTAATTTATCTTTTAGCTCAGCATATCACCCTCAGACAGATGGAAAAACTGAGGTAGTAAATCGAAGTTTGGGAGACTCATTGAGGAGTTTGGTAGCTGAACATCACAGTCAGTGGGATCAGATTTTTCCGCAAGCGGAATTTGCATACAAAAACTCACCTAACAGTAGCACAGAACAAATCCCATTCCAGATAATGTATGGAATGTAGCCAAGAGGAGTATCTGAGTTAAGGGACTTAGAGCAGAATGAATTTAGAAGTGTTGGAGCGGAAGATTTTGCAGTAGAGATGCAAGAGCTCCATAGTAAGGTTAAAGAGAGATTGTAGAGTTCCAACCAGAAGTACAAGCGTAGAGAAGATCATCACAGAAGAGAGCTTCAGTTCGAAGTGGGATATCTAGTCTTAGCACATCTAGGAAAAGAAAGGTTCCCAAGGGGAACCTATAATAAGATGAAGATGAAAAAGATAGGTCCGTGTAAGATTTTAAGAAAATTTGAGGCAAATGCTTATGAGATAGAATTGCCAGATGATGTGGGCGTATCACCCAGATTCAACATAGAAGATCTCTATTCTTACAGAGTAGATGAAACAGATGGAGCAGAGAAACAAAATAAAATTTAGTGGGTCAAACAGATGCCTGTAGCTGAAAAGCCACAGATGGAAAAGATCATTGACCAGAGAATTGGTAACAAGACTCGGAGGATGACATATTTTGAATATATGATAAAGTGGAAAGGACACCCAATTGAGGATACCAGTTGGGAAAGTGAAGCGGATATCCAGAAACATGGACAGACAGTGCAGGAGCTCATGAACGTGATTCCATAAATTTTTTCAGCCAAGGAGTATGATGCAGGGGCATCGTAAGCAAGCGCAAAAGCGGAGGACAATAGGATATGCACCAGTGCTCATTTTGAAGATATTTTGAATTTCAAAAGATGGAGCATTATTGTAATATCTAAAAAAATATATTTTATTTTATGGTTTAGAGATTGTAACATAGATCTTGAGCATTGCTCTCATCTTTCAGTTGTAAGCATTTAATGTAATGAATGTAAAGTAGATGTAGAATTTAATTCAATTACATAGCTTGAGTAGTAGGAGGGAAAACTCGAGAAAGATCCCTCGTATGTATCGTATTGTATCATAATTTTCAATCTAGAATAGAAGTAGCAGAGCAAGAGAGCATATGAGAACAGAGAAGAACAGAGAATTGCAGAAGTTGTATAAGCAGATAGTTGTTTCTATAGGACCCATGTACATAAGCACTTGAGTTAATATAAAAATGCTTTGACTCAATTTCATGGTGTTGTTATGGTCATTGTTTGCATCTAGTCAATGGTATGTTTACATTTTTCTTATATGCTCTGTTATGCATTTTTTTCAGTGCTTTTATGTATATGATTTCATGTTGAATGTATGAAGTTGGTGAGAGGGAGAGTATGAGGTTCAATTATTTCTCTTCCTGAGAATTCCTACAAGGAGTGTCGTGAAATTCCACAGGGAGTGCGTTGACAAGTTTCTGGGTTTTACCTCAGAAAATATCAGGAGAGATAGGGTTGTTCTTATACCAACAGATCCGTGAAAGGTGTGCACAGGAAGGTCGAAGTCTTAGAATTTTTCAAACCCAGTGAGTGGTTGAAAAACTATTGTTGCAAAGAGTGTACAGAGTTAGAAGATTTTAGATAATCAGTGATTATCATGAAGGCGCAAGGAGTGTGTACATGATTCCTTAGAATCCTTGAGTTTGCATCAAAGTCAAGCTCAGGAAGGATAGAGTCTTAGAAGAATTCAAAGGAAGGACGAGGATTGAAGTCACCTCGTAGAAACCAAGTTCAGGGGGAAGGAAGCCAAGTTATTTGGACAGGGGTCTTTGAGAACTTGAACAGACGGTTGAATTTCTTGGAGGGAGAAACACCGATTTTTACATGGACCATTGGATCCAGTGGATCAGTGGAGAGGTTAAGGCTGAGTGTCTTTTATCACTCGCAAGCTCAGGAGAGGTAGAATCCGTTAGATATGAATCAACGAGAACCATTGGTTTAGGTGTTTTGAATTTCAGCATTTCGGGAATCAGAAGTGTAGAGGAAGTAGTTTTAGGGAATCCCCGATACGCAAAGTCCCGACATGATCTAGATCTTCAGATCTTAAGAGGCTTAAGACCATTGATTTGTGGATAATAAGTCGAGATTTTAGACTTTGGGAAAAGGAGGAGAGTCACATCGTGAATTCACGAGTAGCGAAATTCTGACGCGCTCAGAGGTGGACCCTAGGGTTAGGCTGGAGGTCATATGATAAAAGCATAAGGGAGGAGCTAAGACCCGTTAGGATTTTTGGGGTTTCAGGAATCAAAGGATTCAGTGGGGACTCACAATAGAAATCGTGAAGTTGCGAAATCTGAAACACATTTTTCGGGTTAAGTCTGTGGTCACGCTGGGTGGTCACATGGAGTGGAGGTTCATGCCTAGTGCTTGTTCGCGTAGGCATAAATCCTAAAAAGGACTCATGGTATTGAATGCATTGTAGGTTCCAATGGGAACTAAAGAGTCATTTCAGTTCAAGGAAATAGGAAGATCCAAAGACTGGAAGGTCAAGAACACCCTGCTGAGTTAGAGGTTTTGCGTCAATGTTCTTCCCAACTGTAGGATCTGTTGCACCATTTCTATATACAACAAGTCACCCTCGAGTTGGGGCTATTGATCCACAAGGACGAACATGATCCTATAGGTGTCTATAGTCCACTGTTGTCACAAATCCCCTACCTCGACAGGATCTGTTGACCTCCAGGTCTATGGATCTTCAACTCTTCTGAGCCAAAATGGCTCCTTGGTTCACATTGGAACCTTCACAAAACAAATCCATGGGTACTTCTCACAAAACTACACCTGCGCGAATAAGTACTAGGATTAAGTTTCCCCTCCACGTGACCATTGGCAGTGACCATGAGCCTAACCAAAAGTCACTTCACGACTTCACGATTTCAGGATTTCTATTGTGAGTCACCCCGACTCTTCCAATCGCCGAACTTCGAATTAAAGATTAGCAAACACTAGCTCCTCCCTTTGTCCTCTGACGATGTGACCTCTAGCTATGACTTGGGGCCCAACTCCCAAATACTTTGGTACTTCACACTTCGCAAATATTGAAAGCTAACTCACTTTTGTTCTTCCGAACCCCAAACCCCAAGTCCTACTTGTGCTAGATCGACGGTCCACTATCTCTCGTGATAAATGGTCTAGATTATTTCTTTGCAAATCGGGACTTCGCGTTCCTTGATGTTGGAATATGGCTCTCTCCTTCGAACCTTTGACTCTCGACTTCCCGATATTCCAGAGTGGAAAATCAACGGCTCTCGCCCCTTTAGATCCGATGGTTTTTGTCTCTCTTGAGCTTGCGAGTGTTGAAAGACTCTTGCCTTAACCTCCCTGCAATTGCACTGGATCTAATTGTCCACAGATATCGATGCTTCTCCCTTCGATAATTTCCATCGTCCGTTTAGGTTCTCAACGACTCCTCATCAAATGACTCGGTGTCAACCCTCCTAAACTGGATTCCACAAGGTGAATTCAAACCTCGTCTTTCCTCTGAACTTCTCCAAATATATATCCTTCCCAAGCTTGGTCTTCCTTGCAAAATCAAGGATTCTAAGGAATCCTGTGCGCACCCTTTGTGGCTTCCACAATAACCTATGGTTATTCGACAACTCCAACTTTGTGCACCCTTTGCGATAGGATTTATTTAACCTCTCACTAGGTTTGGAAAAGTCTATGACTCAACCTTGTCCTATGCACACCTTGCACGGCTCTGTGCTCTACCCGCACTTATACTAGTATAAGATCAATGGGAAAAACTCAGAAATCGTCAACACACTCCTTACGGACTTTCACTGCACTCCTTGCGGACTTTCACTGCACTCCTTGCAGGAATTCTCGGGAAGAGAAATAATTGAAACTTATACACTTCTCATGGACTTCATACATTCAACATGAAATCACATATACATGGATTCCTACAGTAAACATAGACTGTAAACATACCATTCAATAGATGCCTACAATAACCATAAAACACCATGAAATCGGATCAAAGCATTCTTATATTAATTCAAGTGCTTTTGTACATGGTTCAATAACAACAACTATATTCTCATATAACTCTACAATCTCTTCTCTTCTTTGCTCTCCTATGCTCTCTTGCTCTATAGCTTCTACTCATACAATGAGAATTGATCATACAATACACACAAGGGATATTTATTAAGTTTTCCATCCTACAACCTTAAGCTATCTTATCGAAATTAAAGACTACAACTACTTTACATTTATTACAATAAATGCCTACAACCGACAGATGAGAGAAACACTCAAGATCTGTAATACAATCCCAAGACATTAAAAGAAAATATATATTTTCAGATATTACATTAATGTTCCATCCTTTGAAATTCAAAATCCTTCAAAATGCGCGTTGGTGTATATCCAACTATCCTCCACTTGCGCTTGCTTTGCTGGCGATGCTCCTGCATCATACTCCTCTTGCTAAAAAATACTTGGACTCTTGTCCATGAGCTCCTGCACCGTCTGTCCATGTTTTTGGATATCTACTTCACTTTCCCAGCTGGCATCCTCAATCGGGTGTCCTTTCCATTTTACCATATATTCAAGATATGTTTTCCTTCGGGTATTCTTGCCAACTCTCTGATCAATGATCTTTTCCATCTATTTCTTTTCAACTACAGGAATCTATTTGACCCACTAAATTTCCTTCTGATTATCTGACCCATCCGTTTCATCTACTCTATAAGGATACATATCTGCTATAATGTTGAATATGAGTGATATGCCCACATCATCTGGCAATTCTATCTCATAAGCATTTGCCTCAGATTTTCTCAAAATCTTACATGACCCTATCGTTTTCATCTTCAACTTATTATACGTTCCCCTTGGGAAACTTTATTTTTTGAGGTGTGCTAAGATTAAATCTCCCACTTCAAATTGAATCTCTCTCCTATGTTGGTCTCCTCTGCGCTTGTATTCCTGGTTGTAACTCTACAACCGCTCTTTAATCTTACTGTGGAGCTCCTACATTTTTGCTGCAAAATCTTTCGCTTCATCACTTCTGAAATCATTCTACTCTAATTTCCTCAACTCAGATACTCCTCTTGGCTACATTCGATACATTATCTGAAATGGGCTCTATCCTATGCTCCTATTAGGTGATTCATTATATGAAAATTCTGCTTGCGGCAGAATCTGATCCCACTGACTATAATGTTCAACTACTAAACTCCTCAATAATTCCCCGAAACTTCAATTTACTACCTCCGTCTGTCCATCTGTCTGAGGGTGATATGATGAGCTAAAAGATAGGTTCATCCCCAGCTTCTACCATAGTGTCCTATAGAAATGACCAACAAATTTGGTATCTCTGTCTGAAACAATTCTCTTGGGTAAACCATGAAGTCAAACAACTTCTTTGAAAAACAGAGTTGCAATTTGTGTTGCATCACTGGTTTTCTGACATGGAATTAAATGTGTCATTTTGGAAAATCTATCAACTACCACAAATATGGAATCACAAACTCTCTGTGTCCTCGACAGTCCTAACACAAAATCCATGCTTACCGTGTCCCATGACCTCTCTGGTATTGGAAATGGTGGATACAACTGAGTATTCTGTCTTTTCCCCTTTGTGTGCTGGCAGATTCTACATTTGTTGAATTTTTTTTTTGACATCTATCCTCGTTCCTGGACAATAATACAAGCTTTTCAGTTGTGCAAATGTTTTTTCATGGCTGAAATGTCCAACCAATCCCCCACTATGTTTTTCTTTCAAAAGGTTTTCTCTCATAGAACTCTTTGGGATACATAACTGATTTCCTTTGAATAATAGTCTATCCTAAATTAAATATTCAATCCATTGGCTTCTATATCTTAAAATAGGATTCTCACATGCTTCATAAGTGTCCTTGAAATCTGAATCATCTCTATACATTTCCTTAAGGCTATCAAAACCTAAGGTCTTCACATGAAACTCCTGCAGAATCAAACATTTCCTGCTCAATGCATCAACAACCTTGTTAGCATTTCTAGAAATGTGCTTTATAACAAAAGTAAAGTTCTGCATGAACTCAACCCATTTTGCATGTTTCTGGTTCAATTTCTCCTGTCTTGTTATAAAATATAAGGTCTGGTTGTCGCTATACAAAATGAACTTCTTTGGAACCAGGTAGTGCCTCCATTTATTCAACGCTTGTATGACTCCATAAAACTCTTTATCATAAGTGGAATAATTCCTTTTGGCATCATTCAACTTCTCACTGAAGTATGCAACTGGTCTATTGTCTTGACTTAAAACTGCTCCAATCGCAAATCCACTTGCATCACATCTCATTTGAAATGTGTTACTGAAATCTGGCAGAACCATAATTGGTTGTTTAGTTATCTTCTCTTTCAACAACTTGAAACTTTTCTCTGCTTCCTCTGTCCAATGAAAAGATTTATGTCTTTTCTTGAAAATGTCCATCATTGACGCATAAATTCCACTAATATTTTTTATGAACATCTTGTAAAAAATGGCTAGTCCATGGAATCTTCTAACTTCAAAGATATTCCTTGGCAATGACCACTCTTTTATTGCTTTTACCTTCTCCATATCCATCTTCAATTCATTCGAAGAGATCAAAAAACCTAAATAAATAAGCTCTGCCTTCATGAAAGACAACTTCTTCAGATTTATCAACAACTTCTCTTGTTGCAACCTCCTCATCAATAGAGTTAAATGTCTCAAATGCTCCTCCTCAGTCTTACTGAAGATCAATATATCATCAAGATACAAAATTACAAATTTTCCAATGAAATCTGTCAAGACTTCGTTCATCAATCTCATGAAAGTACTTTGCGCATTCGTCAAACCAAATGTCATGACAAGCCATTCATAAATTCCTTCATTCATCTTGAATGTTGTCTTCCATTCATCACCTTCCCTCATTCTAATCTGATGATACCCGCTTTTCAAATCAATTTTTGAAAAAAAAAATTCTCCACTCAAGCAATCCATCAAGTCATCCATCCTAGGTAAAGGAAATCTATACCTCATGGTGATTTTGTTTATATCCCTTGAGTCTATACACATTCTCCATCCACCATCCTTCTTTAGGATTAACACTGTTGGTACAACGCATGGATGCAAGCTTTCTCTAATCAACCCTTTGTCCATCAAATCTTGGACTTGCTTCTTGACCTCTTCATTCTCCCGCGTCGTCAATCTGTACGTTGCTTTGTTTGGTAAACTCACTCTTGGTATAAGGTCAATGTGATGGCTTATACTTCTGATGGGTGGTAACGAACAAGGTAAATCATCCTTGGTTTTGCAAGTAGTTATAACAAATTGTTCCTCTGGACTGGATTCTCCATCTCCTTCTCTAGTTTCAAGACAATTTTCCTCATCATTAAGGATCTTACACCTTCTGCATCTTCTGCCTCAACATTTTTCCTCTGCGCTTTTGAAATGTAATCTTCTCATCCTCCATTCCTTTTTATATCAAGACATTCCTAATATTTGTGTCCTATATTCCCACAGAGAAAACACTTTACTTCACCTCCTCTGCCTCTTCCTCTTCCTCTTGCTCGAGGAAAAGTATTCATGTCTGCATATTGTCTTCCCTGTGAACTTCCTCCCCTTTCTGGGTGGTTATGAGGTTTATTTTCCTCATCTTTGGGATTTTGTACTCTATCCCGGGCAATTGCTTTGCCTCTTCTCTGACTTCTACATCTGCCCCTTTGGCCTTACTTTCGGGCCAATTTCTCTTCTACCTTCAGAGTAACCTGATAAGCATCTTCCACATTTCTGATTGTCACCCTGCTCATCTCGTCTTGAATATCATATCTTAGGCCATTCATGTATTTGGCAACATTGGCACAGGGGAAGACCCAGGGTTCAAGGCTACAACAACGCACCAACAAAGACCTAACTACCGACCCTTTCAACAACACTTGCGAAGCAAATGAAGTATCACCCGAGGTAGAGGCAGGGGTGGTTACAAGACTCAAGTGTCTGCAACCTTAGCTGGGACACAGATTTGTGATTATATCGTGTACAAAGAACTTAACATTGGTCACTCATTAATTTTCAACTCTTATTATGCTTTGCAGATAACACAGAGCATCGCAATGTTCAAAGGTATTTTAGCACTTAGCCATAGTAAAACAGATCAGGTCTAGTAGTTCAACACTAAGCATTCTCATACATGTCAGATCCCACTATTGACATACATCTAGGAAGCACAAAGCATTAATATATCTATCTAAATATATCAAGGCACTTAGTAGAAGAAGAAATAAACACATCAAGTTGAAGCACAAAGCATCACAGAGAGATTTATGTGGTTCACCCCCACCCTGGGGCTACATCCACCAACTCTTCTTCTTTATTAGTGTCTTCAATCAGTTACAACACAAAGCCACTCAAAACCCTTACTTCGCATAGGACAAAATATCTGCGTAGCTCGCTAGATCCTTCTTCCTTGCACTTCAACACAAATCCTTCTACAACCTCTTACAACAACTTGCACTTAGCTCTGCAAGCCTCTTACAATAATGCACAAAGCATTTATAATCCACATCCGATCACATAGATCTAACTACTAGCACCAAGCCACCAACCATCCTTACATTGCCTAAGTATCTATTTATACATTACAAAAGTGGGCCTAAGCATGGGTAAGCCCACAGGCCGACATCCCTTTCCCATTACATTAACCCAAAACCCTAAAAGGGGCCAAAAAGTGGACCGAGATCCCGTGATATCTACTTCACTTGACACTCCTTCTTTGACTATCTTTTGAAGTCCCAAAATAGGTCAAAATGACCAAGGTTATCCCAAAACTTGGTCAAGGGCCAACAGGCCCCCAACACTCACATGTGACTCGTCCTGAGTCACTCTGTTCTGCGCAATTCTGCTTCGAAAGCCTCGAGCTGCTTCGACCTGCTTCTTTTCTATGGCCTTCTGTTGGGTGAATTCCAGGATCACTGTGTCATTTACTGGTCCTTCCAGGCGCTGTTCTGTAGTGATGATGACTTTCTCAAGCTTTGATCCTTGGCTTTCGATCTCAGAAAATAGCCTTGTCTTGCACCGGTTGGATTCGCTGAGTGACTTCCATCACTTTTCTCTGGATCATATGTATCAACTGCTGAGTTGTGTGTTTTTCATGAGATCTTTTCATTCTATCCACTACAGACAGGGCCTTCAGCTGTGCCTGTAATGTATCTGCATCTGCTTTGCTTTCTGAAGCTATGACTCCAATGCCTATAAATCTGGATTCTTTGTAAGGTTCTCATAAGTCTGGGTGCTCTGGTTACTGAGCTTCTTGCACTCCAAGGCAAGATATTTCAATCAATCAACTGTACTGCGAGTAGTTGCTTCTCGTTGGTCTCTTATCCCTTGAGGGGTCTCGGGCACAACGCAGAGTTCTAGATCGGCAATGCACTGCTGAAGCTTCTATATAACTTCTTCAAGTTGTTCCACCTGCTGTGGAACTCTCTCTTCAGCCTGTACTTCGATAGCAGTCACAGAGCAGAGTTCTCTTTTGACTAGTTCCTTGGCTTCAAGCTACTCCGTGAGCAATTGTTCCTTGCTTTGTTGTAGCTCTTCTTTCTCTTTGTCCCACTATACTTGAAGATAATTTTTTTCTTGTTCAACAGCACTGTGATGCTAGACAAGTACTCCCTATACCTGTGTCAAAGCCTTCATCTAGTGTGATAGAGTCAATCCTTACAGATACACTGTCTACTTCGTGAACTTCTTCAGGCTTCTTCGTTTTTCTTGGTCCCAGTGTATCCGGTATAGTCTCTGGGCTATCAATATCGAACAACTCTGTGGGGTTCATTGGAATGAGAAGGTCTGCTAACCAATCCTTCGTGATCTCTTTGATGTCTTCCTCGGTCAACTTGTAATAAGACTGCAACTATTGCTTGTGTTCATAAGCTCACGCTGTTATATAAATGAAGTGGCGATCCGCGCTGAACTTCATTAGGGTTTGAATCTATGGATCGTGTTCGGGGTAATGCAAGGTCTAGACTAGATGGCAGTCTTCAGCTAGTTGTAGTATACGTGGAAGATGACATTCGACTGCCATTGCTTGCTCATATCGGTCAAGTACCATAGGGTAGTAAACCTCACAGCCAAAGGTTCAAATGGATCGGTCTCTGGGAAAGTGGAACCCTCTGACATCTCCCATGCTATGAAGGAAAACAGTATGAGAAGCCAACTGAAATGGAACTCGTACCCTTGGTCTTGCGCTTCCCTGCAATCCAGTTCGAGCTAATTCACCAAGTACTTCACCTAATTCATTTGAAGTCCTTCTGCGCACTTCCCTGCGAGATCAAGTATGAATCCAGTCACTTGGGTGGGCCAGTTCTTGCGAACTAGCTTGCCTACGATCAGATGACAAGAAAGGCACACTATGTCACTCTGAATATAGGCTACCTTGTAGCCTCGCATTCCCTTATCGACATCGCCATAGGTTTCTTTGATCTTTGCTGCTATCGCTCTGTCTGTGGTCTTTCCAGGATAAAAATCCCGTGGGTCACGACCTTGCATGCTGAGTCCTGTGATCCGATTGATCAAGGTCAGATCCACTATGAAACGATGGTTCAACCAAAAGTATCCTTCGTGATAGCAAGACAGAAGCAACTTTACTCACTCATTCACCTCCTGGTGCCTGCCAAAGTGCAGAATCTTCATGACATTCAACAATGTTGACTGCGCGAGGTTCTGGGTCCAAGATTGTGGGATGACCTTCGAGTTCTTTCCCTTTGCCTTCGTTAGATACTTGTGCAGGGTGAGCATACTGTAGGCTTTCCTATCATTGAGGTTGAAGTTGCTAAAATTCAACACTGCA
>JASDQU010504909.1:69188-82004 GCA_032191745.1 Picea mariana | reverse complement strand
CTATAGTCAAATAACAAATATATGTATTAAATGTATAGTTTTAAAATTTGAAAATTTTAAAATTTTAAAAACATAATATTTTAGTAATTGAATATTTTGAATTTCTAATAATTTAATTAAAATATTATTAATAATAAAATCTTTCTATGAGGAGTCGAAGGTCTCTAACATGGAAGGATTTGTCTTGTGGTCGACATGGAACAAAAAATCCCATTGTAGAGGAATAGGAGGCATAGCTTGTTATATTAAAAAAATCATTTCTCCTCACATTCAACTTCATAAGATTGACCCTCTTAATCAATACATTTGGATAGAAATTTCAGACACCAATGCTAAGAAGATGTATATAGCAATTTGTTATTTTGCACCTATTAATTCTATTTTTTATAAAAAAAATAACCTAGATAAAAATTGTCCCTATAATAATTTAGAACAAGATATTTATAATTTGAAAAATGAAGATAATATCCTCATGCTAGGAGACTTTAATGTTAGGACAGCAACTAAACAAGCTACTCTTTTAATCGATGACTCCAACCATAATCCTTTATGGCTAGATGAGGACCTTGTTTTATCCAATAGCTACAAAAGAAGGTCTGAAGACCTAATTGAGAATTTGTTTGGTACTGAGTTGGTCAAGCTCTGCAACTCTCAAGACCTAATAATTTACAATGGAGTAATGAAGTGGCCAAACTCCAACCAAATGACATGTATTCATGGGCTAGATAGTAGTGTTGTAAATTATGTGATATCTGATATCCCCATTTCCAACCAAATAACAACTTTTGACCTTTTAAATGACCATGAGCCCGACTCTGATCATAAACCTTTAACCCTAACTCTAAAATTTTCCATGCATAGGAGCCATTGAAGAGAATTCTGATAATCAAAGGAATTTGCGCTTTGACAAAAGTAAAGTTGACATTTTCTTAAAGGATTTAAATGGTAAATTAAACCTCCTAACTTATAAGGACAACATCGAAGAACTCTATCATAATTTTACAACTACTCTTTCCACTTCTATGAACAAGTTCTCTTTCAAGGCGTCCCATAAAAAGAATAATAGAACAACCAACCCTTGGTATGATAAAGAATGTAAAATTGCTAGGAAATCCATTACGGATGCTTCCAATGAGCCCTTAAAACTCGATAAGATCAATATGTACAAAGCCCTAATTAAAAGAAAAAAAAGATACTATATCAATAAAAGGCAAGAGCAACTTTCACAACTATACAAGTTGGGTCCTAAGAAGTTCTGGAGCAAAATTCTAAAACGCAATACTAAAGAAAATAATAGGATTCCCTTAAGAGACTGGAATTCCTACCTTAAAAGTCTTTACGAGTTCCCTAATTCCATGGACACCATTCCTATTGTCCCTACAAAGGAATAAGTTTTTTCTTTAGATGACATAGAGTTCGGGGTTAAGTGGCTCACAAATGGGAAAGCTAAGGACATTGAAGGCTACCAAGCTGAAATTTTTAAAATTGGAGGGCCAATCCTTATCCCTTACATACACAAGCTCTTCAATTTAGCAGTCAATCAAGGTTTCCCTAAACCCTGGACGCAAAGCCTCATTGTTCCTATTTTTAAAAATGGGGATAAAAACATTCCCTCTAATTATAGGACCATTATGATTAGCCCGATTTTAGCCAAACTTTGTGGAATTATTTTGGAAAATCATTGAATCCCAACAGGAACACCTTACTTCTCACTTTCATAAATCTTGATTTTCATTTCCTTTCTATATTAAAGATTGTGAAATATTAAACTTGTAGAAAGTGATCTAAAAAGTGGCTTCCTTTTAGACTAGTTATGGATTTTGGTAGCTTTTAGTATTCTATATCTAGAGTTTAAATTAAGACATTATAGAACAATTTAATCCAAAAATCTTCTTGATACTAGAATGTTGAATACTTAAACATGTGGTTTTTGTTGAAGGAAGGGCGTAAACTCTCTTTTGTATTAGGCTCATCGGATGCACTCTAAAATACTAATGAATATTTACTATTGTAATTTTTTTATCTTTAATAAAATGATTACTAATGAATATTTACTATTGTAATTTTGTTATCTTTAATAAAATGATTACTAATGAATATTTACTATTGTAATTTTGTTATCTTTAATAAAATAATTACTAAYGAATATTTACTATTGTAATTTTGTTATCTCTAATAAAATGATTGTATTTTTTTAAATACATTTAAAATGAATTCGAGGGCAATGTTAAAAACTTGAGAGAATCAAAGAAAAGGAGAAGAAAATTAATGTATGCAAGCTCATATTCAAAATTATAACATAATTAAGGAAAAAGAGAAGAAAATTAATGTCTACAAGCTCATATTCAAAATTATAACATAATTAGGACTTAACATCTGAATTTAAAGAGAGATGTTTTTAAAGGCTTTTCAATTTTTTTAACATGATTTTGCTTACTTTTTTGCACGTGTTCTATTAAATAGATGAAACGAGGACAAACAAAAGACATTTATGCCCTTATACATGTGTGTTTTAAATAGACAGCAAACAGGGACCAAATACAATTATATACTCTCATGAGTCCTGGTTCCACGTGCTTGCCTACTTGTGGTATTTTATAATACGATAAGTGGGTTTCGTCCCCTCACATTATAATTCCAAAGTTGGGGAGAAAGTTTGTTACATATTTTCACGCGGTAAAATCTCCCTAAGCGCTTTGAATGATATACTTAACGAGGGCCGCGTTTTAGTAGAATAATTGATTAATGTGGGGTTTATGTCTCTTTAATCATTTGTTTAAATTAGTTTAATACTTTTCTATCGCTTCACTCTTTACAAAGCCTTTCAAATCAGTAACGGCAAGCTTTCTACATACGTCACCATTCTACATGGTTTTTGTGATGAAAACAAGAGGCAAATCTATAATAAAATTCCAGGGTACACATTAAAATGCAATTTTGCATTCAAAATTCAACGAAAAGAACAATTCTACGTTAAGGTCAACCCCACGTTATCGCTCTTCCCGAAGAAAATGGATCAGCTAATGTTTTGACGAATCACAGAGCGCACCTGATCAAAGGATGAGACTGCTTGACTGCTCAACTTTATTATGATATATTTAACCCAGATCTCTCCAGATCTCTCCACTGTTGTAAAGATTATGATATATTATTATATATCTAATCCAGATCTCTCTACTGGTGTAAAGATTATTTATATGCAAGGCTAATTTTGCGTCCTTTCTTGGTTTATCCATGTTTTACTCTGGTTGTTGATAATCAGGAAAAAGAGAAAATATGGGCAATACGGCGTCCTGCGTTGCGGTGGGCATGGGCATGAAGAAGGAGGAGGAGGAAACCATCCAGCTGGTTCGCTCAGATGGCACCCTTCAAATCCTTCATAAACCCCTCTGCGCCGCCCTTATCATTCAAGAATTCCCTCATTGTTTAGTCTGTCTCTCGGATTCATTCTACATCGGGCAGAAGACCGCCACTCTTTCTCCAAATGAGCAACTGAAGGTGGGCAACAAGTACTTCCTTCTACCCCAACATTTCTTTCAGTCTCCTTTATCTCTCCTATCGTTGGCATCCTTAATATCGCCGCCACCTCCCCCAAAAGCTCCACCTATCTCCACTGCTCGCCTCTCAGCTCATTTTCGCAGTATCGAACGAGCTTCTGTTTTCTGCCAGCCGTTTGAGATACAGAAAAGCGATGCCGGCGGAGGCCTTCGAATCAGAGTCTGCCCGGAGTTTATTTCAAAGCTTATGGAAGACGGAAGGCTTAACGCTGATGAACGCGGCCATTCACTTGGCGGGGATTGTACAGACGATGAGCCGGGTAGGGTCTGCAATACCCCTGAATTACAGAAAGAGTATGCCCAATTGGTGAAGTGCAGAGGGCAATGTTGGAGACCGAAACTTGAGAGCATCAAGGAAAAGGAGAAGAAGAGTAATGTCTGCAAGCTCATATTCAAACTTATGGCATAATTACAACTTAACATCTGGTCTTGATTCTTGATCGGTTGAATGTATGCTGCTTATTTTTTGGCAACTGTTTTGATTAATTCCACCCAGATTTGTGGTGCAATTAAACATCAATTGCCTCCTTGTACAGTTTTTGGTTTTGCAATCAGCCATTATAATCAAATTTTAATGGCATTAAACTTGAAATGACCCACTCGCTGCAAAATTATGAAAACAAAGGACTGATGCAAAGGTCGATCCTTGGTCAAGCAGCTTGTTTATATGGATAATACTATATCTGGGACACAGGATGAAACTATTGTCAAGGACAAAAATCAATGAACACCCACATTGTATGTTCAATTAAATATACTAAAGTTTCGGAAATTATATAGATATGAGGTTAAAATCTTTATTGTATAGACGTTTTACGTTTCGCCATATTTTTAGAACGATCAAATTAATCCGAACTCTCATAAATTATTGAGATGTAATTTTGAATTATTGGGACTATAGATTCTGAGGGTTTTTCAAGACACAGAACGTTTAGACTACGCAGAAATTCTCTCCTTCAGAGTTAACCTGAAGCTCATTGCCAAACGCTTACATATACCAAAAACAAACTGCACATCCACATGACCCCAATTCGATTCGGGCGTAATGCATGACATGCCACCGTCACCATCGCCGGATAAACAGCATTCAAAAGTTTGACGAACCAAATATGCCTTCACATCAAGGTTATCTTTTATCCACCTTAAACGAAATTATATAATAAAATTTAACTTTAAAGTTTTTATAATAGCGATTTAAAAAGTTGTTGATTAAGATTGTTTAACACATAATCGTTGAGGACGTTTGTTAAATTTATTTATTACTAGCACAGCCACTCAAAACTGTGGCTGAACGCTGAAAGACTTGGACAGAAAATGAAAAGCACAGTCAGAAAATGAAACGCACAACCAAAAAATGACAAAAAAAGAAATGCATAGCTAAAAAATGAAATGCACAATCAGAAAATGAGCGTCTACAGTCAGCGTGCTAAATCCAAAGTTTAATCATTTAAACATGGCCATCATATAGTGTTATAGTAATTTCTTAATACAATTAAATAAATGTTAAAAGGTAAAATAAAAATATGTATTTATATCCATTTTAAAATTGGAATAAAATAAAAATGAGAATGTTTGTTAAATTTATTTATTTTATATATAAAATAAAAAAGTTAATATTCATGGGCAAAGTATATATTTATATCCATTTTAAAATTGTATGTACAACATAAATATTTTTTTATCCCAAAGTCTAAAAAAAAAGCCAAACTTGTTTATCCCAAAGTCTTAAAAAGCCAAACTTAACACATGCCATGTTTGACCAATTTCAAATCTAACGTCTATGTTATGTCATGTTGATGTATAAGTTTACTTAGGATAGGTAGGACATGTCATCCTTATTGGTTGTTTATGGACAATCACCATGTGCTTCTTTGACTTATCATTGGAGTGGGTAAATTTCCCATCCATCTACTTGTCTCATTACTTCATGAGTGAGTTATTCATTTACCTTCATCAATGTTGTGTCCTCTCAGCCTATTATAAATAGAGGAGTTCTTCAATGTAATTTGCAAGCAAATCAATTAGATCAGTCTCTCTTTCTTTATAGAAGGTTGTTGGTTTGCAGTTATTTCCTTGAGCCTGTGATATTGTCTTTTCTCAATATCTACATGGTATAAGAGCGATCTCTGCAAACCATTTCTCATATTTCTCTGAGAGTTCTACAGGTTGTCTAATTTTCAAGAATGTTTCTTCTTAGACTTGGTAAGGCATCATTTTTTTAACCATTATTTCACTTTTCCCTGAAATTCGACTCTATTTTTCCTCTCTGTGGGCTGGGCGAGCTTGAATTTTCCTCTCCGTGAGCTGGGTGAGCTCTGATTCTCCTCTATGTGAGTTGGGCGAGCTCGAATTCTCCTCTTTGTGGGCTGAGCGATCTCGGATTTTCCTCTTCGTGAGTTGGGCAAGCTTGATTTTTTCTCTTCGTGTGCTGGGAGGGCTTCGATTCTCCTCTAAGTGAGCTGGGCGAGCTCAAATTATCCTCTCCATGGGTTGGGCGAGCTCCGATTTTCCTCTCTGT
Organism: Picea mariana; assembly: GCA_032191745.1. Lineage (NCBI taxonomy): Eukaryota > Viridiplantae > Streptophyta > Pinopsida > Pinales > Pinaceae > Picea > Picea mariana. The sequence continues at coordinate 75,929 of JASDQU010504909.1, read as the reverse complement.
GAGTTGGGCGAGATCGATTTTTTTCTCTCCGTGAGCTAGACAAGCTTGGATCTGAAAATATCCTATGGCCATGATCACTCTAAACAACACCGACCATCATTTCTACATCTGCGCAAGTTAGCGGCCACATACCGCGGAGGGTTTATTCTAATCTGGTTTTTTTTGCAAATTTTTTTTTTGCATTTAAAAATCTAGTCTAAATCCTTTCACTACAGGTTAAGTGCTCTATTCAATCCTTATTTTTCAGCATAAACGATAGCGGTATTCTGCCTTGTTTTGGCCTTCTTTGTGCCTACTGATATTTGTTCTAAACCTGACAACATTTAAATATCATTGCCTCTATCCAAATATTTTTAATCTATATATTGTAAATATTTTTAGAGCTCTTTGTTAAGATCCTAGGTTTCCATTCTCTTTAGAGATAATACACCTAGATCTGGTGTTCTATTATACTCTTTATTGTAAATGGTGGAGTTAATGATTGTTGAGCTCCTAGCTCCCCATAACTATCACAAATGGAAACTTAAAATGAAACAATTGTTGCAATCAAAAGGGCTTTGGCAGATGTTGGTCGAGGCTCAACCTCTGTTCACCAAGGAAATTGAGAGGTTCGCCTATCAAAATAAACTTGATGAAGCCATGGGCTTCATCGATTTGCATGTGTGAGATAGATTGGTGTTCCACATGGTTGATTGTAAAACTCCAAAAGCAAGCTGGGACAAGTTGGATTCCTTATTTGGAAAAATCAATGAATTTCGATCCCTACAATTGGAAGTGGACTTGTCATCACTGGTACCAGATGAACATGCATTCATTGAAGACTATCTTACCAATTTCAGGTTACTAGTGGCTCAGCTAAAAGGGTGCAGAAAAACTAAATCAGATGAAGAGTGTATCTTCTTGATTTTATCCAAGCTAAAAGGTCCTTATCAAGTATTTTATTTTGCGTTTTATTCTACTATGGATGCACTAGGAAGTGATTTTAAAATGCCTTCCTTTGATATTTTATGTGAGTGTCTTACTAGAGAACAGTCTAAGCTTACTCAATTAGATGCTCTTTATGGCTCTAACAATAAGGCTCTTGTGGCTCATACCACCAAAACTAAGCACAAGACTCAGTATAAGTAGAAGAAAGATTTTGCTCCAACTGGTGAGTTTACCTCCAAGACTTAGCATAAAAAAAAACCTTTTTCTCCATCTTCCAAGTCTGGTGAGTCTTCCTCCAAGACAAAGAAGAAGAAGCCTAATGACACATGTATTTTTTGTGGCAGACTTGGGCATATAGAATCTAAGTGTTGGTTGAAACTTGAAGCTTTGAATGAAGCCATGAAGCAACATAAGATTTCAATACCCAAACCTTCTTCTACTAGTAAAGGACATGCTTTATAAACTCAAGCTTTGCATGCATCTTCAGATAGTTGGATACTTGATTCTGTTGCTTCACACCACATGACTCATTCTCATGAGTTGTTGGCTTCTACATCTGAATGTAGAATTTCACAGATTGCAGTTGGAGACTCTACACCGCTGGATGTTCTTGGATCCGACACAGTGCAGTTAGATAAATTGTGCATTAATGATGTTCTTCTTGTTCTTGACATCTCTAGAAATCTTCTCTCTATATGTCAGATTTGTCATTTTGGTAATGGGAAAACAATAGAGTTTTCTCCTAATGATGTAATCATTCGAGAAATACAAAATCCAGACATTGTTGTTGCATCTGGAAAAGTAGATCATATTTTTTTACTGTATAAATTTGTTTCTTTTGAGTCTTCCTTAGGTTCCTCTTTCATTACACATGTCGATGCTTTGAGTAAGCTTTGGCATGAAAGATTTGGACATCTCAACTACAAAAATTTACAGCAATTGAGTGCCCAAAAATTGGTGCTTGGTCTTCCTAAAGTTTCTTATACTGATAAAGTTTGTCTAGGTTGTGTCCTTGGAAAACAACATCAAGATCCTTTTCCTAAAGGAAAATCATGGCATGCTACAACACCTCTTGAGTTGGTACATAGCGATCTCATGTCATTTCCAACTCGCTCATTTTCAGGGGCTAAGTATGCACTCACCTTCATTGATGACTTCTCATGTCGCTCTTGGGTGTACTTTCTTAAGTACAAGAGTGAGGTCCTTGCTACTTTTAAGAACTTCAAGGATTTTGTTGAGAAGCAATCATCTCTTTCTATCAAGAAACTATGCACAGATAATGGGGGGGAGTATGTCAATCAGGGATTCACAGATATTTGTTGAGAACATGGAATTCAACATCAGTTCATTGTTCCTTACAACCCTCAACAAAATGGTGTTGCTGAAAGAAAGAACAAAACACTAAAAGAAATGGCAAACTGTATGATTCAATCCAAGAACATGGCACCTTCCTTTTGGGCTGAAGTGGTAAACTGTGCAAACTACATTCAAAATAGGATGCCTCATCGGGAAGTACTGCATAAGACTCCAGAGGAATCTTGGAGCCATGTTAAGCTTGATGTCTCTTCTTTTAGAGTATTTGGCAATCCAACATGGGCCTTAATACCAATTGAAAAACGCAAAGCTATGGAGAAGAAAAGCCAACCATTGATATTCGTTGGTTATTGTGAGGACATAAAAGCATATAGGTTATTTTAACCTATTACTAAAGAAGACTTCTTTCGATGAGTTGTCCTTTTTGATGAAGGATTCAACTCCACATCAAATCCTTCTCCATCTTCAAATTGTCATGCAGACAATGGTGTTGAACATGTTGACAAATTTTCTTTAGAAGATGATAATGAACCTTCTGAATTTCAACATCAACATCAACCAGAAGAAAATCTACCACCTGCACCAATGGAGCATAAGCATCCTTAACATGAATAAATTGATCAAGAACATGAACAACTTGATCAAGAACTGCATCTCAGGAGGATCTTTCGTGAGAGAAATAGGCTTGACAGGTATGGCTATGATCTGATTGATTTCAGCTACTCAGCCTCAGCCTCTTCCCCTATTCAATCAAAAACAATAGGTGTCTCCTTCTTGAGTCATACTATCTCAAATGATCCACAACAATTTTCTGACGATGTTGGCATACCTAAGTGGGATGTTTCCATGATAGAGGAGTATTCTTCATTGATGAAGAATCAGACATGGGATCTTGTCTCTCTTCCAAAGGGACGAAAGCTAGTTCGTTGTAAATGGATATATAGAACCAAATATGAAGCAGATGGATATGTTGACAAGCATAAGGAATGTCTTGTGGCCAAGAGATTTTCACAAGTTGAAGGGATTGATTACTCTAAGACATTTGCCCATGTTTCCAAGATGAATTCTATATGCCTTATACTTTCACTTGTTGGTTCATAAGGATGGTCAGTCGACCAGATGGATGTAAAGAGCGCTTTTCTACATGGTGACTTAGATGAGGAAATCTACATGGAGCAACCCCCTGGTTTTGTGCAGGATTCTTCTCTTGTTTGTAGGCTCCGATGTTTTCTTTATGGTCTCAATCAATCTCATCAATCTTGGTTTGAGAAGATGGATAGTTTTCTAATTTCTTCCGGGTTTAATCATTGTCATTCTGATCCTACAGATTACACTCATAAGCAGGGTACTGATCTCTTGATTTTGGTTCTGTATGTGGATGATTTAATTCTCAAAGGGAGTTCTTCATCTATGATTCTGAGTATTCAACAAGCATTGATGGGACAATTTGATATGATAGATCTGGGGCTTCTGCATTATTTTCTTAATCTCCAGGTTCTTCAGTCTTATGAAGGAATCTACATTTTTCAACAAAAGTATGCACTTGATTTACTTCAACTCTTTGGCATTGTTGATTGTAAACCTGCCCCTACTCCATTTAATTCAGGAGTCACCCTTTCTGTCAGTTTCTCCTCACCATGTGTTAATCCTTCATAGTATCGACAACTGATTGGGAGTTTGTTGTATCTAATTCATACATGTCCTGACATATCTTTTGCAATAGGAGTTGTCTCTCAGTTCTCTCAAGATCCTCATGAGAGTCACTAGAAGGCAGCAAAGCGCATTCTAAGGTATATTCAGGGTACTACAAATTTTGGTATTCAGTACTCTTCTGGTGCTTCTCAACCTGTGGGATTCACTGAATCCGATTGGGTTGGTTCAATTGATGATCGAAATTCCACATCTGACTTTGTCTATTGTCTTGGTTCCTCACCTATTACATGGTCTTGCAAAAAGCAATCTACAATTTATTTATCCTTTGTGGAAGCTGAATATAGTGTTGCAGTTCTTGCAAGTCAGGAGGTTTTTTGGCTTCGACAACTCCTTACAGAGTTTGGCATTCAGCAGGATCGTCCCACCACTCTTTGGTGTGATAATCAGAGTGCCATATACACATTTCTCACAACCCATTTGAACATCAATGGACCAAACACATTGAGATCCACATGCACTTCATTCGCCAACTCATCTAGGATGGTGTTCTTAGCTTGGAATATTTTCCTACTGAAGCGCAAGCTGCTGATATCTTCACTAAACCTTTGGCATCACCTCGCTTTCTACAACTACGATTGATTCTTGGAGTCAAAGAAGTTGTCTTTGGGGGGTTATCTTAAGACCTCCTACCTTCATTTTTATGTTGTTTTCTCTCTTTAGGGGAGGATTTTTTTCCTACGAGTTTTCTCCTTTTCTCCACTTATGAGAGTTTGTATTGGGTACCTTAGTAGGCCTAGTAGCCCGAACCCATATTTTTGTTATTTTTTACTTCCCTAAGTTGCACTTATGGGGGGGTGTTGATGTATAAGTTTACTTAGGATAGGTAGGACATGTCATCCTTCTTGGTTGTTTATGGACAATTACCATGTGCTTCTTTGACTTATCACTGGAGTGGGTAAAATTCCCATCCATCTACTTGTCTCATTACTTCATGAGTGAGTTATCCATATACCTTCATCAATGTTGTCTCCTCTCAGCCTATGATAAATAGAGGAGCTCTTTACTGTAATCTGTAAGAAGATCAATTAGATCGGTCTCTCTTTCTTTGTAGAAGGTTGTTGGTTTGTAGTTATTTCCTCGAGCCCGTGATATTGTGTTTTCTCAATATTTACATGTTATTGGGTACTACCTTTAATTATTTTGAAATGGTTACAAATCCATACAAAAGGTCAAACATATCTAACGATTAATGTAGTCATCTTGAATTTTATTTCATTACAGAAATCATGTATCTACTAGAACAACCACATGATTGTGGTGATGCAAGTGGATAGGCAATTTAGATATATTGTAAGGGGATTTCTAGATTGTCCATTTAATTCAACATTTATTAAATTTATTCATATTCAATACAAACCCTAACCTTAATATAATAGTTGGAACATACATAAGTTTATTTAAATTAATTTGTGAAATAATAATGCAATTTAGATAAAACTATACATTACAATAAATATAAGTTACACATTTTTGGGTGAAGTTACACATTTGAACCTTAAACTATACATTATCTAAGAACAATAAAATGAGACTAAACTATAAGTGGAGATCTAAGTATGTAAAGTGAATTTAATTATGTAAACTAAGAATCCTAATTATCTAAGAACCAGAATTAGTGAATCCAATTATGTAAACATAGATCCCTAATTACCGTAATTATCTAAGAACCTTAAACCCTAAATTGAGAACCCTAATTATGTAAATCTAAGAACAATAAACTGGGAACCTGGTGATCTAAGAACATTTTTGGGAACCTTATATCATAAAGTGAGAACCCTAATTATTTATTTAAGAACCTTGAACTGAGAACCATAATTATCTAAGAACCCTAATTATCTAGTTGAAAACCATAAACTTAGAAACCTAATTATTTAAAGATAGAACTATAAACTAAGAACCCTAATTATCATTAAATGTGCTCTTTCCCAATAGGTTTATGCCTAAACCTAAATACAAATAGCACTAACTCTAATAGCAATAACCCTAATATTACCATAATTCCATATGTTCGTTCTTGCATGCATTTATGCTAAATTCCTTCATGTAAATGCTAAATGCAAAGATTATCAGTACGTTTCAAACCATGCATGGAAAAGTATAATCACTAAATGTAGTGGACTTTTTTTATGAGATTTAAAATGAGAAGATGCATTGAGCTTGAGCTTGGGTAAATTACCTTTCTCCCCTTAATGATTTGCTAATTTCATTAGTTCTTTGACGACAAGATTGAACTTATTTTGGTTATCGACATTGCTAAGATGTATCAGTTGTTTCACGACTCTCTCATACTCATACAAATTGGGATAAGATAAAAATTTGTTCTTAAAATGAATAGCTATGGAGAAACCAAATTTTTTCAAAGTATATTCATATCATTACACCTAACAAACAAAAAGAAATCATTACATTGAGAAACATGAGCACTGTGTGAAAGGGATTAATTTTTTGAATACAATGTTCATACATTTAAAACAATGTAGACATTGAGAAGATGTTGCTTATTTTCTCCACAAAGTGATGGTAAGCATGAACAAATATTAGCTAAAAATACCATAATGGGATCACATAACCTCATGACTAGATGTTGCCATCAAAATGGGATTTCTTGATTCTTTTTTAAAATCTTTTCACATTCCTTCTAAATGTCAAAACTTAGTTGCTAGGGTTCTTTCCCTAGCCAAACATGTGCATGCTTGTTGGAACTGAGTGTTCTTGATAACCTATGCAGTTTTCCAATTGACATGGAAATCATTGGCATGATGAATAGTTGATCCTACACTACTCGGT
>JASDQU010504909.1:54420-68994 GCA_032191745.1 Picea mariana | reverse complement strand
GCTCTAAACATATTAAATAAAACACTGAAAACACATGAAAATACTGAAATTGAAGAAGAATTTCTAATCTTGTTCTATGTTTCACCCAATACTAAAAGAATGTACTAGAAATGGCATGAAGAACTTGTAAGATTGTTGTGAAATCATGTTCTTTGTTGTAGAAGGGGAGCACGTGTGAGGCCCAAGTACTTACTGTAAGTGAGGCCAGAAAGGAAAAATCAGCTTGCACCTATCCTTGTTCTCCAACGCAAGCCTCACATATTTTCTCCCATATCTGAAATTCATCTCAAGCCCATAAATAACAATCCTTTACATCTCATGCTTAGGATTAAATAATTATATACAGAGAGGATAGAAACTCGGTCATTGAAGTAGAATTAATTTGAGATGCGTGCCACGTTCATTAAAAAAAATAAAATGAAATGCCAGCCATGCTTCAGAGCCGGCCCGACATGCTTCACAACTGACATAGTCCACTACTATGTCAAATGGAATGCCAAACAAAGGCGGCCATAAAATGAAACGCCACCAAGTAATCACAAAGTGGAAGCACCCATAATTTTATTCATCGCGGCATTGCCTAAGAAACTCATTGCTACATCCATGTCATCAATAATTTCCAAATCATGATTGCCAATGGTGGCTCCATGAAATGTGGAGGGCATTGTGAAAATGTGCGTCTCCAAATTGGTCACTACCACCACAAATCTCATATGTTTTCTATCAACATGGGTGGTTGTGACATTGTGTTGGGTGCAGACCGGCTAAGGACTTTGGGTCCCATTCTCATGGATTTTAAGGAATTAACCATGCAATTCGACCAGGAGGGCCAACAATATAAGTTCCAAGGCATCACCGACGATTCACCTGAGATCATTAGTTCCCATTGCATGGAAAAGATGCTAAAAAAAGGTCATTCTGGTGTTATTGCCCAACTCCATACCATACAAGCAACAGAGACACCCTCGGTGCCGCAAGACCTCCAATCCATCCTTTCTAAACATCAAGTGGTATTTTCCACTCCCCAGGGACTCCCTCCTTCCCGTGGTGTTCATGATCATTCCATTCCCCTTGTACCAGGAAGCCTTCCTCCCAATATTCGTCTGTATCGTCACCCCTTTTCCCAAAAACATGAAATTGAGAAAATGGTCCAGGAACTCCTTAACACAGGCATTATCTGGCCTAGTATGAGCCCCTATTCTTCTCCTGTGGTAATGGTCCTAAAGAAATAAGGTTCTTGGCGAATGTGTCCTGACTTCTGTGCCCTCAACAAACTTACCATTAAAGACAAATTTCCCATCCCTATCATTGATGACCTCTTAGATGAATTGAGTGGCGCCCAGTTCTTTACTAAACTTGATCTTCATTCTGGCTACCACCAGATACCTATGAAAGAGGCATACATTCCCAAGACTACCTTTAGAACTTATGAGGGCCACTATGAGTTTTTCGTCATGCCCTTTGGCTTGTGTAATGCCCCCTCCACCTTCCAAAGCCTCACGAATCATGTCTTCCATCCTTTTCTCCGTCATTTTGTCTTAGTTTTCTTTGATGATATCCTCATCTATAGCAAAACCTTGACAGACCATCTTTCCCATGTGGATTGATCTCTCCATCTACTCTCTCAGCACCAACTTTTCCTGAAACATTCTAATTGTTTTTTTGGCACCTCAAAAGTCAAGTACTTGGGTCATCTGATTGGCAAGGATGACGTTAGGGTGGATCCTAAAAAGGTTGAATATATGCAAGACTGGACTCACCCAAAGACTCTACAAAGCTTGCGTGGATTTCCGGGATTAACAGGTTACTATCGCAAGTTTGTGAAGAATTATGGAAAGATTGCAGCACCTCTCACTGCACTCTTAGAAAAGAACTCTTTCACTTGGACTCCAGCCGCGGCTCAATATTTTCAAACCTTGAAGATGGCCATGTGCACCACTCCAGTCCTGGCCCTTCCTGATTTCACAAAGACCTTTGTCTTGGAATGTGATGGTTCAGAGAAAGGAATTGGTGATGTCCTTATGCAAGAGGGTCGACCTTTGGCCTTTACCAGCAAGCAACTGTCTGAAATAAATCTAGGCAAATCAATCTATGAAAAGGAAATGTTGGATATTCTGCATGATGTTGATCTGTGGTGCCCTTATCTATTGGGGAAACTCTTCCAAATTAAGACAAACCATCAAAGCCTCAAGTATTTTCTGGAACAACACATTTCCTCCCTGGAGAAATAAAAATGGGTGACCAATCTCTTTGGATATGATTATGAGATCATTTACAAAAAAGGCAAAGACAATGTGGTTGCGGATGCACTTTCCCGAAAGTATGAAGATGACAGATCCCTTTTTTCTCTTTCCTTCATTGTAGCATATTGGCTCCAATCTGTCCGTCAGGAATGGCTACACGATCCCAAAATTTCATAGTTGATCCAACAATTGCAATCCAATGCTCCGGCATCCCCAGGGTACTCTTGGCTCCATGATGAGCTTCGATACAAAGGCCGTTTGTATTCAAGCAAACAATCCAAACTTAAATCCACAGTACTTTCCGAGCTTCATGCTACACCCACAACTGGGCACTCCAGGTTTACCAAAACCCATGACAGGGTCAAACGCTCTTTTTTCTGGGATGGCATGAAACAAGACATTCGTAATTTTTTAGCTGAATGTGATGTGTGTCAACACAACAAGGGTGAAACAGTCAAATCTCTGGGCACACTACAACTAATTTTGGTTCCACCTGCTATTTGGAGGGATATCTCTATGGATTTTATTACAGGCTTACCCAAATCGGGAAATAAATCAGTCATCATGGTGGATGTAGATCGCCTTTACAAGTATGCTCATTTGTGTGCTCTTCAAAACCCATTTACAACATCCACAGTGGCTCAAATTTTCATGGATCAGGTCTTCAAGCTTCATGGCATGCCACATTCTATTGTTTCTGATCGCGACCCAACTTTCACCAGCAATTTTTGGCAAGAACTGTTCAAGCTACAAGGCACCCAATTGCATCTCAACACAACTTATCATCTCCAGACTAATGGTCAAACCGAAGTTGTCAATAAGTGTTTGGAAACATATCTGAGGTGTTTTTCCTCGGAAAAGAAAAATCAGTGGGCTCAATGGTTACCCCTAGCTGAATGGTGGTACAACACTTCATACCACACAGCTACACATATGACTCCTTTTGAAGCAGTATATGGACAAAATCTACCTTCAGTTCTCTCATACTTACCGGGTGTCTCGAAGGTACAAGCGGTTGATGAAACACTTACAGTTCGAGAGGCTATTATCTGCACCCTCAAAGAGAATTTGGTCATGGCACATAATCACATGAAGAAACAAGCAGATCAAGGTCGCTCTGAACGTCAATTTGCAGAAGGGGATCAGGTGTTTCTTCAACTACAACCTTACAAGAAAAATTCCCTCAAGGTCGAGCATTGTCAGAAGCTAGCACCCAAATTTTATGGTCCTTGTACAGCTCTTAAGCGTGTGGGACATGTGGCCTATTAGTTAGCTTTTCCCAGTCATTCTAAGCTACATCTTGTTTTTCGTGTTTCATGCTTAAAGAAGGTGATTGGAACTAAGTGCCAAATTCAAACCAACCTTCCCGATTTAGCCAATCAAGGATCCATTTGGCTACAGCCACAAGTAGGTTTGGACCAGCGTGAGCATCGCCTGCATTAGAGAACCATCAACGAAGTGTTAGTCCAGTGGAAAGGTACAATTCCAGCAGATGCCACTTGGGAACCAACTACCATTCTGCAGCAAGTTCCACATCTCAAGCCTTCAAGACAAGGTTGTTTTTAAGGGGGTGGACATGTTAGGGTCCTAACCCGCACATAGGTAGAACAATATATTTGGATGTAATAAAGGTCAATATTAATAAGGCCTTTCAATAAAATAGAATAAGTCGAATGTAAGAAGACCTAATAGAAGCTTTCGCTTCTAGAAGGATCTTCCTCTAGATGCTTCTTTTGATAGACATATTTAGTATAAATAGGAGTCGAGGGTATGAGAACCCTAGCTTGGATATTATTGTAATAGAGCTCTGCTCAAATGGAGGTTTCCCCCTCGAAGAGGCCCATGAACATTGCTTTCAGAATCAAAGTGCTATTTATGTTGTTATTCTTATATCATTTCAGTGCTATTGTGGTGATTGTTCTAGTTATATTGTTGTTATTTTGCCATTTCTAGCATTTTATTTATGTTCTGCATACTTTTTATATCTGGTATATTATAGGATGCCAGGGAAACCCACGCTCCCCCAAGCATTAGGTGACTAGTGTGATCCTTTTGTAGTCTTTTTTCTTTAGACTTCTATGGATAATATATTATAGACTTTCAACTATTAGCCCATCTTAGTAGGAGATAGAAGAACAACTTTGAAACTTGTCGATTGTTTTATGAAAAAACTTGGTGGGGGCTTGGTTTCCTCTCTTGGAAGGCTTCCATCAAGGTATGATTGTATTATTATGTGATTAATAGAAGTTCAGTGCATTTTTATATACAGAACTTTGGATCTTTGAGAAGAATCATTAATCTTTTGTTTAAAAAAATCATAATCTATAAATTTTGTAAACTTAAAATTTACAATTATAAATAAATTCATAGTTATATGTTTTTTTGTTTAGTGCATTTATATATTTTAAATGAGTTGTTTATTTATTATAGATTTATAGTATTTGAATTTGAAAATATTTGAAATCTTATTTTCGAGATATATTTATTTTTAAATGAAATTTTTTATCATGTTTTTAATCTTGTTACTTTTACGATCATTGCAGAGGAGTTCCGCAATACTAAAACCAATATCTTTTGTTGTTTTGTTGACTTTAGAAAAGCTTTTGACATGGTTCCTACGAAAAACCAAACCTTTGGAATAGGTTGGAAGAGATAAAAGTGCCTCTCGAGTTGAGGGTTGTTGCAATAAGGATGTATGTGAATGTTATTGCTAAGTTTAAAAACACTAAGGGTTGGTCAAAAGAGATTAATTGGAATATCAGAGTCAAACAAGGTTTTCCCCTGTCCCCTACCCTTTTTGGCATATACATTGATAAGTTAGAAGAATGTTTGGAAAAAGAAGGTTGTGTCGGCCCTACTCTCACTGGTATAGTCATAAATCTTCTTCTTTATGTCAATGATATCGTTCTTATGGAAAGGAGTCCCCATGATATTGAAAACCAACTAAGAATCCTCAAGGATTTTTGCTCCAATATGGGTATGACTGTTAATACTGATAAGACTAAGGTGACGATTATTAAATCCAATAAGATCCCTTATGATACCTTTGTATATGACAACGAAAACTTGGAGGAAGTGACTTCATACAAATATCTTGGAATTGATATTCACCACAAGCTCAATTGGAATTATAGCATTGAGAAAAGGATTATTGGGGGATGGAAAGCTTATTATGGGCTTGAAAACAATTGTAAATCAGTTGATCTTTGGAGTTGGGATAAGATGAAACTCCTCTTTGAGACTCTTGTTACACCTGTTATTCTTTATGGATGTGAAGTCAGGGGCTGTAGTATCTCTCGTGAAACCGAGAGAAAGATAGAGAAAATACAAAAGAATTTTATAACCTATAATCTCAAAATTAAAGGAAATACGCCCTATTCCATCCACCTTGTAGAAACAAGCCTCTCCCCCATTGAGAGCATCGCTATGACTAGATACCTAATGTATAAGAACAAGTTAAACAACATGGAAGACAAGAGGCTACCTAAAATTGCTTAAAAATCATGTCATAACCACCATTGACTCAAGCGAGGATGACATAAAGACACCCAGTCTTGGCTAAACTATTTGGGAATCATGGAAGAAACCATTTTGCAGAATATAGATACTATTAAAAAAAACGTCAAATCAAAATTTAAGGAAAAAATGTGGTGTGATAAAGAGTTAGAGGAAAAAAGAAAATTAAGGTATTATAAAGATGTAATCAACCCTAATGTAGAAGATCAAAATTATCTATCTATTTGCCAAGTGTAAAGAAAAAAATAAGCATTGCTAAGATAAGAACAAATTCTCACGAGCTCCATAGTGAAACTGGGCGTTGGTCAATTCCTAAAACACCTTGGGATGAAAGAGTGTGTCACCTTTGTGACACTAAGAAGGTTGTAGGTGAAAATCACTTTCTCTTAGATTGTCCATCCTATACACATATTAGATCTCATTTTCAAAATATTGATCACACTACCAACCTTCCTAACCTCTTAACTCAACAAAAGTATGGTGATCTTGGAAAGCTTCTCTTAATGTTTTTCGAGCACAGAAACAAAATTCTAAAGAATCACAAGTAATCACTTACCGTCTTAAGGTCTGATAGTTTAATGACTACTTTAAAAACAAACAAAATATTTTCATAAACTTTCAAAGTAGTCATCAAACTCACAAACATGCTCCAATAATTCCTAGTCTAAAGGTTATAAAGAAATAAACAAAATATTTCCAGTTTAAATTAATATTTTCATAAGTATATTTTTAAGAAATAAACAAAATATTTTTATATATTTTTAAAGTAGCCATTAAACTCACAAACATTCTCCAATAAGTTATAGTTTAAAAGTTCTAAGTTTTGACTCTTTTCCTTAGTTTTTCCTAATATTTTAGTGAAAAATACCAAAGTGTAGAATGTTTAGACAACACCCTCCAATAATTACAACATTGTTTTCTTTTAAAATCCAAATGTTTTGTTTATCCCAATACTACTTATGATTTTAGTGAAAAATACCAAAATGTAGAATGTTTAGACAACGCCCTCCAATAATTACAACAATGTTTTCTTTTAAAATCCAAGTGTTTTGTTTATCCCAATACTACTTATGATTTTAAGCTTAACTAGGGTTCAAACCATCATGATCACCTAAAAAATAAATGAAATCCATAATTGACTTCTAGTGCTAGAAATTTTAATTAAATTAAAACAAGGATTGTTACCAGAACACTAATAATTTTTGGGGGTTAAGATACAAATTTGATGGATACTCCTATTCATCAAGTAAATTATTTATGACCATTAGTATTTTAATATTGTCCACATGATGTTTACATTTATTTGTATTCATCATTTAAATATTATGTATTATAAGTGTGTTTTTGTTAATTTTTTGTATTATAAATACAATTATCATGATTAATATACTTTGAGATGGTACCATTATGGTGCTTTGAGATGGTACATGATTAATAAAATCTTCCAAAGTGCTTTGAATGATATATTTAACGAGGACCCCTTCCCTCCTCCATCACACATAGCATTTCCGCGACTACATACAGTTGATTAGATTTATAATGTTTTAGTTTTAAGTAGAAGAATAATTGATTAATGTGGAGTTTATGATTTAAATTTGTTTAATACTTTTCTATCGCTTCAGTATCTTCAAAGCCATCAACTCTTTTGAAAAGACTTTCAAACCAATAACAGCCGTCTTTCTACATCAGACACCATTCAACGCCGGCCGAGCCTTGTTTTATTCCTTTGTTATGAAAACAAGGGGCAAATCTATAATAAAATTGCATGGTACACATTAAAATGCAATTTTGCATTAAAAAATCAACGCAAAGAACAATTCTACGTAAAGGTCAACCCCACGCTATCGCTCTTCCCCAAGAAAATGGACCAGCTAAAGTTTTGACACCAGCGAATCACAGAGCGTACCTGGTCAAAGGATGAGGTTGTTTGACTGCTCAACTTTATTATTTATAGATTATTAGTCAGTATGATAAGGTGCTTGGGGTGGCTTCGATCTATGGTTGGGTGACAATATTGCTATATTGTCTATGATTAAACGACCACACCTATTATTTCTAACACAATCAGGGAGGAGAATTAGAATTAGCTAATAGTAGAGAGGGTTTTTATTCATGGCGCGTGGTGCAAGAAAGGGAATAATGAGCATGAATAAAGGCGAGTACGAGGGTGATCATTTTACCTCTTCCTTGAGGTCACATAAGGTGGGAACTATGGTAGAATATGAGACGACCTTTGTTGAGTGCCTGATCGAAGACAAATGCTCAGACAAGGCCAAGGAGGCTGCTGAGGAGGTTGAGATAGTGGTGGTTGTGGAAAGGGAGAAAACTTCAGATGACCAGATCTTGGAGGAGGCTCGGGAATGGGTTGATGACCCCATCCATTCAAGAATCAGAGATAGAGAATATTTCAGTTTGGTTGAAACTTATTGGTTTGTGAAAAAATTGATTGAACAAGCATCAGTAAATGTGAAGGTAGAGCAATATGATAGCCTCCACTCCCTCTATATATTTGAAGGGAAGTTTGAGGTTGTTTGTGGGGTGGTAACTGGGATTAAAATTACTTTTTACTTTCTCAAAATCTTCATAGGAAGATGGTAAGAGAAAAAGAGAAATGAGGTTAGCTAGCTCAGTTGAAACGAAGGAAAATCCAATTTAGATTGACATGGATGCTCAACAAACAAACAAAGCTGACCCATGAGGGTTCTAAAGATGTTGATCTGATCCTAGAAATGGATGTGAGGGAAACCACCCCTCCACAAAGCTTTGGGTGACTAGGGTGATCTCTCTGTAGTCATTTTTCTTTAGAGTTTTATGGATATATATATTATAGATTTTCAACTATTAACCTATGTTACTATGATATAGAAGGACAACTTTGAGACTTGTCAATTTTTTTTTATGACAAAATGTGGTGAGGTCTTCTACCAAGGCACGATTGTATAGCCTCCATCAAGGTAAGATTGTATTATTATTTTATATATATATATATATATATATATATATATATATATATATATATATATATATATATATATATATATATAACTTTGGATTTTTTATAATTGTTTAAAAAAAATTATAATCTATAAATTTTGTAAACTTAAAATTTACCATCATAAATAAATTCATAATTAAAAGTTTATTTTTTATTCTCCAGAATGAATTCAAATGTTAAGAATGACATTTACAAACTTGACATATTAAATTGAATGAATTATTTATTCACTATAGTTTTATTGTATTTGAATTTGAAAATATTTTAAACCACATTTTTAACATATATTTATTTATTTTTTAATTTTTTTTATTATGTTTTTAAAAATTTTATTATATAAAATGACATTATTTATATGAAAAATCTTTTTTAGYTTAATTTATTAAGAAAATATATATATATTTTTTATAAAATGATTTTGAATTAATCTTTCTAAATTAATTTTTAACATATATTTATTTTTTTGAAATGTTTTTATCRTGTTTTTAAAAAATTTATTATATAAAATTACACTATTTATATGAAAAATCTTTTTCAATTTAATTTATTAAGAAAAAATATATAATTGTTTTATAAAATAATTTGAACTAATTTTTCTAAATTAATATTTTCATATATATTTTTAAGAAATAAACAAAACATTTTCATAAACTTTTAAAGTAGTCATTAAATTTACAAACATGTTCCCATATTTACAACAATGTTTCAATATTTACAACAATGTTTTTTTTTAGAATCCAATTTTCTTTAGTATAACATTACTTATGCTTTTAAACTTCTAAATTAATATATATTTTATATAATATTAAAAAACAAAAAAATCATAAACTTTTAAAGTAGTTATTAAACTCACAAACATGCTCCAATCCTTACAACATTGTTTTCTTTTAAAATCAAAGAAAATCCCTAATTGACTTCTAGTACTTGAGTGCGGGATTCAATACTCAGCTAAGACTTGTTACGACCATGTTAGGACCATTAGGAATTTTAATTGATGATGATGATGATGATTAACGTCCAATAAGACCGAATTGGTCTATCGAACCTTAAGAGGGTAAGTGATTACTTGTGATTCTTAAGAATTTTGTTTATGTGCTCGAAAAGCATTAAGAGAAGCTTTCCAAAATCACCATACTTTTGTTGAGTTAAGATGTTAGGAAGGTTGGTAGTGTGATAAATATTTTGAAAATGAGATCTAATATGAGTATAGGTTGGACAATCTAAGAGAAAGTACTTTTCATCTTCAACCTTCTTAGTTTCACAAAGGTGACACTTTTTCATCCTATGGCGTTTTAGGAATTGACCAACGCCTAGTTTCACTATGGAGCTTGTGAGAATTTGTTCTTATCTTAGTAATGCTTATTTTTTTCTTTACACTTGGAAAAATAGATAGATAATTTCGATCTTCTAGATTAGGGTTGATTACATCTTTATAATACTTCAATTTTCTTTTTTCCTCTAACTCTTTATCACACCATATTTTCTCCTTAAATTTTGATTTGACGTTTTTTTAATGGTATATTTTTTTTGCAAAATGGTTTCTTCCATGATTCCCCAATAGTTTATCCAAGACCGAGCGTCTTTATGCCATACTTGCTTGAGTCGATGGTGGTTATGACTTGATTTTGAAGAAGTTTTAGGTAGCCTCTTGTCTTCCATGTTGTTTAACTTGTTCTTATACATTAGGTATCTAGTCATAGCCATGCTCTCAATGAGAGAGAGGCTTGTTTCTAAGAGGAGGATGGGATAGGGTGTATTTCCTTTAATTTTGAGATTATAGGTTATAAAATTCTTTTGTATTTTCTCTATCTTTCTCAAGGATTCATGAGAGATACTACAGTCCCAGACTTCACATCCATAAAGAATAACAGGTGTAACAAGAGTCTCAAAGAGGAGTTTCTTCTTATCCCAACTCCAAAAATCAACTAATTTACAATTGTTTTCAAGCCCATAATAATCTTTCCATCCCCCAATAATCCTTTTCTCAATGCTATAATTCCAATTAAGCTTGTGGTGAATATCAATTCCAAGATATTTGTATGAAGTCACTTCCTCCAAGTTGTTGTTGTCATATACAAAGCTATCATAAGAGATCTTATTGGATTTAATAATCATGACCTTAGTCTTATCAGTATTAATAGTCATACCCATATTGGAGCAAAAATCCTTGAGGATTCTTAGTTGGTTTTCAAGATCATGGGGACTCCTTTCCATAAGAACGATATCATCGACATAAAGAAGAAGATTTATGACTATACCAGTGAGAGTAGGGCCGACACAACCTACTTTTTCCAAGCATTCTTCTAACGTGTCAATGTATATGCGAAAAAGGGTAGGTGACAAGGGACAACCTTGTTTGACTCTGATATTGCAGTTAATCTCTTTTGAACAACCATCAATGTTTTTAAACTTAGCAATAACGTTCTCATACATCCTTATTGCAGCGTCCCTCAACTCGAGAAGCACTTTTATCTCTTCCAACCTATTCCAAAGTTTTTTCCTAGGAACCATGTCAAAATCTTTTCTAAATTCAACAAAACACAAAAAAGATTGGTTTTAGTATTGCGGAACTCCTTTGCAATGATCCTAAAGGTAACAAGATGGTCCACAGTTGAATGATATCTCCTAAACCCGGCATGGCCTTTAGCTCTTTTACCATGACTTTCTAGCCAAAGGCTAATCTTCTTTTCCAAAATAATTCCATAAAGATTGGCTAAAATCGGGCTAATCATAATGGTCCTATAATTAGAGGGAATGTTTCTATCCCCATTTTTAAAAATAGGAACAATGAGGCTTTGTGTCCAGGGTTTAGGGAAGCCCTGCTTGATTGCTAAATTGAAGGGCTTGTGTATGTGAGGGATAAGGATTTGCCCTCTGATTTTAAAAATTTGGGATTTTAATTAAATTAGAACATTAATGATATTTAGTGTCACTATATAAATTTGATGAATATTTCTACCTCTCAAGTAAATTATTTATGACCGGTAATTATTTAAACTTGTCCTTCTCATGATGTTTTACATTTATTTAAATTCATCATTTAAATATTATGTATTATAAAACTTGTCCTTCTCATGATGTTTTACATTTATTTATATTCATCATTTAAATATTATGTATTATATGTGTATTTTTTTTTGTTACAGATATAATTATCATGATTAATATGCTTTGAGAAGATATCATCATAGTGATCTCGTCACATTGCAAGATTAATATACTTTGAGAAGATGTCATCATGATCATCGAGTCACATTGCAATAAAAATAATGTGAAATCTATCATCCTACTTAATATAGCTCCAACCAAATTTCTACTAATAACTCACCACAAGGCTATGGATTGTATTGCTTTTATATATATAACTAGTTCATCAAATTGGTGGTTTTACGAATTAAGTAGACATGAATAATAATATATAGATTTTAAAATTCTTGATATATTAAAGAAAAATAAATAAATATCAGTGAAACTCAACTTCTATGAAACGTGTGCCTATCAAGTTTATAAAAGATAACTCACTTGGTCCTAATCGATGTGGTTGGTTACAAATGAAGTAGGAAATATTATTTATTTAAAAGGTAGGAGGACTATTCTCGATCGATCAACTAAATTTGATGCGCTCATGATAAAGGAAAATAAGAAACCCATTCCTTAATCCGCAAGAATCTAACCACGCGATTGAGCATGACAAATATTTCGAACCACAATGATGAAAAGAGCGTAACGACCACTAGATAAACGAAAAATAAAGCTAAAAACTAAGACAAAATGGAGGGAAATAAGAGAATTCAATAATGTAAGACACTGAAAACTTAAACGTGGTATTGAAAACAAAACTACGAGATTAAAATTTACCATTGAAGATTGTAAAAAGTCCAAAGACAGATATTTTTAAAGGCATATCAAAAGAATTTAGCACTGAGTTTGCTGACTTCTTTGCACGTGTTCTATTAAATAGATGAAAAGAGGGCAAACAAAAGATATTTATGCCCTTATACATGTTTATTTAAATAGACAGCAAACAGGGAACATTATACTCTCATGAGTCCTGGTTCCACGTGCTTGCCTACTTGTGGGATTTTGTAATACGATAAGTGGGTTTGGTCCCCCCACATTATAATTCCAAAGTTGGGGAGAAAGTTTGTTAGATATTTTCACGCGGTAAAATCTCCCTAATGGCTTTAAATGGTATACTTAATGAGGGCCGCTTCCCTCATCCATCACACATTGCATTTCCGCGACCACATACAATGGATTAGATTTATAATGTTTTAGTAGAATAATTGATTAATGTGGGGTTTATGTCTCTTTAATCATTGGTTTAAATTAGTTTAATACTTTTCTATCGCTTCACTCTCTTCAAAGCCATCAATTCGTTTGAAAAGACTTTCAAATCAATAACAGCAAGCTTTCTACATACGTCACCATTCCACGCCGGCCGACCCTTGTTTTATGCTTTTTGTGATGAAAACAAGGGGCAAATCTAATTTTTTATTTTTGCAATTTCTCTTGCTAATGGAGGGGTAAGCAAATTAAATATAATAATGTCCAACCTTACCCCTCCATTAGCGAGAGAAATAGCCATGAGTGTTGCAATTTCATGACCCATGACAACTGGTTCCACATAAAACATAGAAACTTCTAGAATTTGTTCTCCTTGAATTGACCAGTATAGCATCAAACTTCATCAATTTGCTTAGCAAAACAAGAAATTTCAAATTTTAATTGAATAGTTCTGACTAGCAGACAGATAAGTACACCAAAAGGCTCTCGTGTTTTCCTCTAAACTAAGCGCAAGTGGGATTGGAGATAAATTAGGCAGAAGAAAAGAAGCAGGAAAACCCGCAACCATTGTTTTGTTGTTGAATATTTCGAGCAGTATCTGAAGATCGAGATGAGATGAGCGCGCCACCTGAATAAGGGCGAGCTACCATGCGTAACGTAGTGAATGGTGGAGGTAACGACTGTTAGAATAAAGCTTACTTTAGTAAGAGATAACTGTTGTAGCTGTGAGTTTCAACGAGACTGTTGTAACTGTGAGTTTTCTAGGTTTACTATTATTAGCTAATCAGATCCACTTAAGTCAGTGATCTGCACGCTATATATGTAACCTCCATTTGTTTGTTAAGCAAGGAAAAACGTTTTGTGTTGTGTGAATTAATTCTTCCAATTTTAACTTGGTATCAGAGCGGGAGTAATGTTGAACGCTGTGTGCAAGAGTACGTGAGCAGTCTAAGCGTGGAGCTGTTCGTGGAGCTATGCGTGGAGAGTTAATTATTTGCATTGTTCTGATCGGGCCCGCGTGAAGGATACAGTCGCTGCTGCCATCAGGAACTGTGTACGCTGTTCACACCTGGGTATTTTCAAGTGGAGCCACAGATATACGTTGCTGCGTATTTGCCGTTGGGTGGACCGTGAGTATTCCTATCTCTTTGCTGCGTATTTGCCGTTGACAAAAGTTGACAATTATTGATGAATTCTATGAACTTGCCTTCATCTGTCGAATTTTTGCTTTCGGCTATCCTTCAGTATATAGAAGAACAGTTTGGATACTGAATGTCTTCAACATTCCTTTACACATGTTGACTTCCAATAAAAACATTGTACTTGAAACTGGGGCTACCATCTTGCATCAAGATACAAGTTTTTATTTTTTTTTGGATATAAGTGAAAGCGTGGAGTTTGAATTTGAATACTTAAGGTTATGGTACATGCATGGATGCGTGAGTATAAAAGTGGATAAAGTGGAGTTTTTATATAAAAGTCTTTATATGAGATTTAATTTTTAAGAGGGAGTTATAAGTTATTATTAAAAGT
>JASDQU010504909.1:41274-53986 GCA_032191745.1 Picea mariana | reverse complement strand
CAGCATCTTAGAATTGCAGTTTTCCCAGTTGGTGCGCACTGCGGTTGCAGTCTTGTGCGCAGGTTTGGAGGAGAGTTGCAGGTGCAGCTGCAGTAGCAGCAAGTTCTCAATTTTGGCTTGAACATCTCTTGGCTAGGGTTTGGGACTATCTGATCAGTCTTTTGTGTTGCGTTATTCTTGGAGAGAGGTGCGCTACCCTTTGTTTGGCTATTTAGCCTAGGGTTTGCTTCCGGAGGAATTCTCAATCAAGGTTAAGGTGCTCGGAGGGAGGCTTTGGCCTATGGTTGGGTGACGAGGGTATCGTCAATGGTAAAACGAGCACACCATCTTCTATATTCTAACACTTTGGTACTTCTGGTACTTTGGTGAAACTAGGGTTTCACTTTCCGGGAGATCCAGCCACTGAAAATGTGTGCTCTAGGTGCCAAAATGATCCTTGGGGGAGGGCGCAACTTTCTAGGTGATTTTGGAGCTGAAAAGCTTCACTTTTGAAAAACCCTAATTTGCAGGTACTGCAACAATGACGTTTTTCTCTTGCGAAATATGTTTCCTTCAAGTTGGCTCTAACACCATGTTAATGTTTTATGCCATTATTATAGTTCTTTGCATTTCAATAGATAAGAGCAACATAAGAACAAGATCATTGAGAAATACACATTCACAAGAGACACAGCATTTATCCTAGGAAACCCTCTAGGGGAAGAAAACCCAGCTAAAACTTCCTTATCATAAATTGCCAATACAATGTCAAGAGATAACTCAAACCAATACAGATAATCCTCTCCAAAAGATGCGCCACTCTTCTCCCTCTCTCCAACTGGTAAGTTGCAGCTTGCCTCTTAGAAATGAGCAAGTGTGTTGTGTGTCAAAGTGAGGTGCTAGCCTCTCTATATATACAAATCTGGCACGTGTGAAGTGTCTTCACTGGCAGGGCCAACTTCTCACTCTGGGTGGGTAAACCCACCTTTATTATATTTATGGGTCTCAATAATAACTGTTGGGGCCGACTTCTTATTCTGCCTATTATAATTGTCTGTTGACCAATCCGCAAAAGGGGATTTGGTCCAAATACAATAACCAACATGATCAATCCACAATGGGGATTGATCCTATGAATAATATAACAATAATAATAAGAATACTCTTTGCAGTTACATTATTTCTACAATATTATGGTAGTTGCGGAAGGTATTAACCTCCACGTGTAACCCGGACAAGAATAGAATATTCTGGAAAGCAACAAGAAACCCTAAATCTTTGGACATAACCCTAGAAGACAAGTTGGCTAAAGAAAATAATTAATATTGAGTCTTTAGCCTCCAGAAAGAGAAGTCAGCCCAGACAGCTAAGAAAGAGCAGTATAAATACAAGATGCCAGAGCTCATTTGTACACACACAGCTCGCAACTGCAGAAATCTAGTGCAGACCGCAGAAATTTAGTAAGTGCACAAGTTTGGAGAGCAGCAGCAGTTGCAGCAACTGCAACTTGTATTTTCGATTTTAGGCTTGGACTTTCTCTTGGTTATGGTTTGGACTTTTTGCCTTGAGCGCTATCTCTGGAGAGAGGTACGCTGCATTGATTGGCTATTGGTTCTAGGGTTGCTTTCGGAATTATTCTCTCTGCCAAAGGTTAAGGTGCTCGGGGGTGGCTTCGGCCTATGGTTGGGTGATAATATTGCTATATTTTCTTTGGTGAAACGAGCACACCTATTTTTCTAATAGTTCGCCTATCAAAATAAACTTGATGAAGCCATGGGCCTCATTGGTTTGCATGTGTCAAATAGCTTGTTGTTCCACATTGTTGATTGTAAAACTCCAAAAGCAAGTTGGGACAAGTTGGCTTCCTTATTTGGAAAAGTCTACGAATTTTGAGCCCTACAATTGGAAGCGGAGTTGTCATCACCGGTACCTGATGAGCATGCATCCATTGAAAACTATCTTACTAAATTCAAGTTACTAGTGGCACAGTTAAAAGGGTGTGGAAAAACTAAATCAAATGAAGAATGCATCTTCTTGATTTTATCCAAGCTAAAAGGTCCTTATCGAGTATTTTCTTCTACATTTTATTCTATTATGGATGCACAGGGAAGTGAGTTTAAAATGCCTTCCTTTGAGCTTTTCTGTGAGTGTCTTACTAGAGAACAATCTAAGCTTACTCAATTAGATGCTCTTTATGGCTCTAAGAATCAAGCTCTTGTGGCTCATACCTCCAAAAGTAAGCACAAGACTCGGTATAAGCAGAAGAAAGATTTTGTTCAAGCTAGTGAGTCTACCTCCAAGCCTCAACAGAAAACAAAATATTTTCCTACATCTTCCAAGTCTGGTGAGTCTTCCTCCAAGACAAGGAAGAAGAAATCAAGTGAAACCTGCAATTTTTGTGGTGGACTTGGGCATGTTGAATCCAAATGTTGGTTGAAACTTGAAGCCTTGAATGAAGCCACGAGGAAACATAAGATTTCACTGCCCAAACCTTCTTCTGCTAGTAAAGRACATGCTTTATCAACTCAAGCCTTGCATGCATCTTCATACAGTTGGATACTTGATTATGGTGCTTCAAACCACATGACGCATTCTCCTGAGTTGTTGGCTTCTACATCTGAATGTAGCATTTCACAGATTGCAGTTGGAGACTCTACACAACTKGATGTTTTTGGATCCAGCTCAGTGCAGTTAGATAAAGGGTGCATTAATGATGTTCTTCTTGTTCCTGACATCTCTACAGATCTTCTCTCTATCTATCAAATTTGTCATTTTGGTAATGGGAAAACARTAGAGTTTTCTCCTAATGATGTAATCATTCGAGAAATACAAAATCCAGACATTGTTGTTGCRTCTGGAAAAGTAGATCATAGTTCTCGATTGTATAGMTTTGCTTCTTTTGAGACTTCCTCTGGTTYCTCTTTCATAGCACATGTTCATTCTTTAAGTAGGCTTTGGCATAAAAGATTTGGACATCTCAACTACAAATATTTACAGYAGTTGAGCACACAAAAATTGGTGCTTGGTCTTCCTAAAGTTTCTTGTACTGATGGAGTTTGTCCAGGTTGTGTCCTTGCATGCTACAACACCTCTTGAGTTGGTACATAGTGACTTCATGTCATTTCCAACTCACTCATTTTCAAGGGCTAAGTATGCACTCACTTTCATTGATGACTTCTCACGTCGCTCACGTAGCTCTTGGGTGTACTTTCTTAAGTACAAGAGTGAGGTCTTTCCTACTTTTAAGACCTTCAAGGCTTTTGTTGAGAAACGGTCCTCACTTTCTATCAAGAAACTATGCATAGATAATGGGGGGAAATATGTCAATCGGGCATTCACAGATTTTTGTAGAGAACATGGCATTCAACATCAGCTCTTTGTTCCCTACACCCCTCAACAAAATGGCATTGTTGAAAGAAAGAACCAAACCCTAAAGGAAATGGCAAACTGTATGATTCAATCCAAGAACATGGCACCTTCTTTCTGGGCTGAAGCAGTAAATTGTGCCAACTACATCCAGAATTGGATGCCTCATAGGGCAATACTGCATATGACTCCAGAGGAAGCTTGGAGCCATGTTAATCCCGATGTCTCTACTTTTAGAGTATTTGGCAGTCCAGCATGGGCCTTCATTCCAATTGAAAAGCGCAAATCCATGGAGAAGAAAAGCCAACCATTGATATTTGTTGGTTATTGTGAGGATATAAAGGCATATAGGTTATTTGATCCTATTGCTAAAGAAGTCTTCTTTCGAAGAGTTGTTCGTTCCGATGAAGGCTTCAACCCCACATCAAATACTTCTCCATCCTAAAATTGTCATTCTGACAATGGTGTTGAACATTTTGACAATTTTGCTTTTGTAGAAGATGATGATGATGACCATTTTGAAGATGAACATCATCCAGAAGAAAATTTTCCACCCACACCAACAGAGCATGAGCAACCTGAACAAGAACAACTTGCTCAAGAACATGAACAACTTGATCAAGAACTGCATCTCAGGAGGAGCTCTCGTGAGAGAAAGAGGCCTAACAAGTATGGCTATGAGCCAACTAATTTTAGCTATTATGCCACAGTTCAGTCACAAACAATAGGTGTCTCTCTTTTGAGTCATACTATCTCAAATGATCCACAACAATTTTTTTATGCTATTGGGATAACTGAATGGAATGTTGCCATGACAAAGGAGTATTCTTCATTGATGAAGAATCACACATGGGATCTCGTTCCTCTTCCTAAGGGACGAAAGCTAGTTCGTTGTAAATGGGTCTATAGGACCAAATATGCAGCAGATGGCTCTGTTGAAAAACATAAGGCGCGTCTTGTGGCTAAGGGATTTTCACAGGTTGAACGGATTGATTACTCTGAGACCTTTGCCCCTGTTACCAAGAGGAATTTTATACGACTTGTGCTTTCTCTTGTTGCTTCCCAAAGCTGGTCAATCTACCAGATGGATGTGAAGAGCACCTTTCTGCATGGTGATTTAGATGAGGAAATCTACATGGAGCAGCCTCCTGGTTTAGTGCAGGATTCTTCTTTTGTTTGCAAGCTCCGACATTCTTTGTATGGTCTCAAACAAGCTCCTTGAGCTTGGTATGAGAAGATGGATAGTTTTCTGATTTCTTCAGGGTTTGATCATTGTCATTATGATCCTACAGTTTACACTCAGAGGCAGGTCACTAATCTCTTGATTATGGTTCTGTATGTGGATGATTTAATTCTCACAGGGAGTTCTTCATCTATGATTCAAAGTAATCAGAAAGCATTGATGGGACAGTTTGATATGACAGATCTAGGACTTCTGCATTATTTTCTTGGTCTGCAGGTTCTTCAGTCTTCCAAAGGAATCTCCATTTTTCAACAGAAGTATGCACTTGATTTACTTCAGTGCTTTGGCATGGTTGATTGTAAACCTGCCCCTACTCCATTTCAGTCAGGAGTTACCCTTTCTACCAGTTGCTCTTCACCACTTGTTAATCCTTCAATGTATCAACAATTAGTTGGGAGTTTGTTGTATTTGACTGATACACGCCCTGACATCTCTTTTGCAATAGGACTTATCTCTCGATTCTCTCAAGATCCTCATGAGAGTCACTCAAAGGCAGCAAAGCGAATTCTAAGGTACATTCAGGGTACTACCAATTTTGGCATTCAGTACTCTTCTGGCGCTTCTCAACTTGTGGGCTTCACTGACTCTAATTGGGTTAGTTCAATGATGATCAAAAGTCCACATCTGGCTTTGTCTATTGCCTTGGCTTCGCTCCTATTACCTGGTCTTGCAAGAAGCAATCTGCAATTGCTTTATCCTCTGCGGAAGCTGAGTATCGTGTTGCAGTTCTTGCTAGTCAAGAAGTTCTTTGGCTTCGACAGCTAATGACATAGTTTGGCATTCAACAAGATCATCCTACCACTCTTTGGTGTGAAAATCAAAGTGCCATACACATTTCACACAACCCAGTGGAGCATCAAAGGACCAAACACATTGAGATCCACATGCACTTCATTAGACAACTCATCCAGGATGGTGTTCTTGGGTTGGAGTATTTGCCTACTGAAATGCAAGTGTTGCCGACATGTTCACTAAACCTTTGGCATCACCTTGTTTTCTTCAGTTACGATCAATGCTTGGTGTGAAGGAAGTTGTCTTTGTGGTGTTATCTTGAGACCTCCTACCTTCACTTTTTAATGTTTTCTTTCTCTCTTTAGAGGAGAAGTTTTTTCCTACAAGTTTTCTCCTTTTCTCCACTTATGAGAATTTGTATTTGGGTACCTAAGCAGGCCTAGTAGCCGGGACCCATTCTTGTTTTTTTCATACTTCCCTAAGTTGCACTTATGGGGGGGTGTTGATGTACAAGTTTACTTAGGTCATGTCACCCTTGCTTGGTAGTTGGTGGACATACACCATGTGATCCCTTGACTTATCACTGGAGTGGGTAACTTACCCAACCACCTCTTTGACTTAGTGAATTATCCATCTACCTCCACTCAATGATGTCTCCTCTCAGCCTATTATAAACAGAGGAGCTCTTCATTGTAATCATATAGCAGATCTAATTGATCATTCTCTCTTTTGTAGAAGGTTGTTGGTCTTTGCAGTTGTCTTGTTGTGCCTGTGATGTTGTTTTTCTCAATATCTACAGTGCCAAGATCTCAATCGGTACAAAATGTCAGCTCAACTCGGTTCAATTTTTTTTATTATTAACGAATGGTGCTTTGAAATGCAGCCAAAGTGGCTCCATACCCAGAAAACTCTCCAAAACTACAATGGATAGAATATACAAATGGCTTCTAGAGCTTAGAATTTGGACTTTCAGCTTTACTGGGCAGCAAGAGCCGGGCCGGGTTGGTAACAACAGAGCACTGTTACAGCCCCCAACCAGGTTCAATTTTCCAGAGTGGTGCACTCCCACAAGGGACCGGTGTAAAGCGGTTGAGTTGTAGCCATTAAGACGGACCCGGCCTCACGCCTCCAGGTGTCCCACCTCTTTATAGGTGGTGGATATTCAACAATTATGGGTAATTCGAAGCATCCTTCGGTCATTGCATTATGGGTTTACTGTGCTCGAGCCTAGGGTTTAGGGTTTTTGAACCTAAACAAACAGCAGAGCTTCGGGCTCTCTGTCACAAAGAAAATTGAAAAACCAACATCAGAAACAAGAATAATAACAACAATGATAATAATTGCAACCGCTACAATGTTATAGCTAAAGTTGGCGAACTTACCAGATAACGTGGCCCGAAGACCCACCAAGAGCGAAACTCCCCGCTGCATCGCGTGCTGGTGGGGCGCATGGCTGGTTTCGAGGAACCACTGTGGTGGTGGTGTGGGGAACATTGACTTGAATCCACTGCACTGCATCGCTCCCACTTATGGGCACCTCCATTGCTCCTCGCGCTTCTGGCCCTCGTTTTAGCTTTGATTCAGTTTAATGTCGGAGAAGAAATATGCTATTTTGGCCCTGAAACAACCAGCCCAAGTGGTTATAATAGCCTAATCCTCCCACGGTAAACCCCTTCCTGTGGAAGGAAGTTAGGATTTCTGCTGTACAGTGATCCAGTTGTCTCAGCGGAGTTTTTCAATGATGACTATGGCAGGTGATCGGAAGTTTTTGGTGCATCGGTAACCGGAGCCATGGTCTAATTTTGCAGCTGAAGAGAGCGAGGAAGTTTTGTATTGGGTAATGTGGCTTACAATGAAATTGGCGCGTAAGATGAACCTTTAGGGTTTTTATGGGAGGCCTAGGTTGTTTAAAAATGCTGTCCATGTCTTCCTCCATTTTGAGACTATTCTCATTTTTTAAGAGGGCGACTCTAGAAAGTGGTTCACATTGGTTATGTGTTCTTGTAATCATTTATAGTTCCTTCCTTTTTTTTCGCCATTTTGATATCAGCATTGTTCTTATGGGGCATTGTTTATAGTAAAGCAAAGTACTCTTAAAATTTGATGCAAATGATGTTAAAGCTTTTTAGTAAGATGACATGAGATATTTAGATATTAATATTAAAATATAAGAGTACATATATTAGTATTAAGTTGATTTGGAATGGGTTTTTGAATTTTTGTTTGATTAAATGTTATTAAGTTGATTTGGAATGAGTTTTTTAAATAAATGTCTATCATACTCGTTTAATATGGTTTTTAAAGGTTTTGTTTCTAAAAACATTCACTTTACTTGATATTGCTTTTTTTGGTTGGAAGGTTAGTTAAAAGTTTCATTAAAAGTCTTTTGATACTTGTTTAATATGGTTTTTAAAGGTTTTGTTTCTAAAAACATTCACTGGACTTGATATTGCTTTTTTGGGTTGGAAGGTTAGTTAAAAGTTTTATTAGAAGTCTTTTGGATAAGGTTTTATCTAAGTGAATATTCTAATTTCCTTGTCAATTCTAGTAAAGAGGTGTCAAGTTATTAGAGATGAATGCATCGTTAAGAATATTATAAATGAGATTAGCATCCCTCTAACATGAATGATAGTTGTTAGTATTTTAATCGTGGCAAGTGAAGATGGTCTAGTGAACCCACTCATTAAGGGGGAGAAATGGACATGGATCATGATACTTTATGTGGCCTAGAAGCATCGAGATATTTATACGTTGGGGGTAAGGTTATGCGTAGCAAGGCAATATGACACCCTTGTATGGGCACTATAATGTCAATGTAGTAGTATGTCTAGTATGAGTGTGTCACGTTAGCATTATAGCATGGCATGCACATGAGACGGTCCACCCTCCAAGTATACAGTGTCTAGGCAACGTTGTTCTCCTTGTTGCTTCAAGCCCATATATACTATATATATTTTAGCCTGTCATGCACATGAGATGGTCCACCCTCCAAGTATACAGTGTCTAGGTAACATTGTTCTACTTGTTGCTTCAAGCCTGTATATACTATATATATTTTATGATGGGAGAACCACATAGTAGAAAATCAAGATTATTCAAGGTCGTGACAAGCATTCCACTAACATCGAGCATAATGAATTAATGGCATTTAAATAAATAAAAAACTTGAGAAAGCGATATGGAAACCACCAAGAGATTATTACTCGAGGTTTCCTCGAGCAAAGTGACAACATTGGTAAAGGTTTGTTCTTCTATATTTGGTATGAGGTTTCATAAACACGCTTTTTAATGGCCATGTGTTTCTCCTAAGTGAGTTGAAGTATCCCTCTACTTTGTCACCTATAACTTTCTTGGGGGATCTAAACCTCCCAACTCTCAAGGTCAATTCCTTTATGCACCCTCTTTTTTCACATTGTACAATGTCTCTATTTTCTAATTCTTTGGAGTTTACCCTTTGGTGGATTTGATTTCAATTGATGGGCCTAATGATCTTTGGGTTTTGTTGAGTCCATAATTTTTTTCCCAAATCCTCCCCGTTCTTTAATGTTTGGTTAAAAGAAGTCACTCCTCCCACAAGGACATTGTGTTAAAGATCAAGAGCTCATTTTTTTAATGAAGGTCCCTAGAGGATAGGGACTTGGTTGGGTGGGATAAAGGCGTGGTTTATTGATCATCCATGAATTATCCCATGGAAGACATTAGCAAATACCTAGGACCAGGGCAAGGATGGAGATAATGTATTGAGAAATAACCCTTATTTCCATGGGTCAACTAAGCTTCCCTATTGTCCCAAAACATATAAACAATGTCAACAAAAGAATCATTTGCGATTGGAAATCTTATTAAAGACTTGAAAACGAATGTAAATGTTGAGCTCTGGGATTAGGATAAGGAAAAAAAATCAACACTTTAGTTATCATGGTTATTATTTATCACTGTGAAGTTTTTCCTTGCAATGTCTCCCATGAGACATGGAATAAAATTGAGCAAGTCAAAAATGTTGCATAACCTATAATTTTAAATTAAATGCAACACTCCTTACCCCATTCTCTTTATTGAAGTTGGATTCACAAAAAAACTTCTCCTTTAGTTTTTGGGTTCAACTTAATGCTAGAAGGCGAGCTTGCATTTGCATGGCTCGCATGTGATGAATGTCGGAGTCGTAATCCCCACATGATCGTGCTATCTTCTCTATCTGTTGCTCAAACCAAAGAGTGAGTATAAGCACTCTTTGGATTGCCCAGTTTCAAGTGGTTCGTTTGTTTGTCTACCCCTCTCCTTATTGACCCCTACCCCGTCTGTTCGGGTTTTTATATGTATGGTTTGCCTACCCCCTGTCTGGTGGAAAGAAAGTATGTAGGGATGGGTAGTCAGGGATGCAGGTTGCTTTCAATTAATTGTTGATCAAAAATTTGGTCAACTTGATTTTCCGCTCTTTGGAATAAAAAAAAAATGATATTAAAAGAAGGAAATTTTGAATGATCATCAGTTTATTGCATAGCCCCTAGTCTCAGCTTCATCACACATTTTACAAAATCAAAATCCGAGTATGTATGCCCAAGATACTCATGCAAGAAGATCTTTGAAGAATTGTAGGAAGAACTCTTCCTTTGAAGAATTACAAGAAGAATTTTTACAAGTATTCTACCCATTTTTACTCTCCATTTTCCCATTCCTCACACAACTCATTGTCTCATTATTCTCCATCCATCTCCACATTTAACCATTTCCTCTCTTATCCCTTCACACTCTCATCTCATACTTAGCCATTTTTCTCATTTCTCTCATATTCCCTTGGTCATTTCTCTCATTTCTCTCATACTTAGTTTCATATTCCTTTCACTTATCTTCCCTTACTTAACCATTTTTCTCTCTTGCACTCTACTCGCTACATTCCTTTTCCATACCTATAAACTTTTAGAATGTTGTGGGTTCACAATGCCTCTTTTCTTTAGTTCAAACTTTTGTGGCCTACGAAATGGACCCTCACATTCTACCACCTTCATTTCGCACCCATACTTAGAAACTTTTCTAAGTATCTCTCATTGCGGGTTGAGGTTATCTCTCAATTCACTTGTCTATACCGCGACCCCTCCATCCGACCGATCCATTCTCTTTACTTAGTTTATTCCCCCTATCACTTTCCCCCTCTCTTCAATCCACTCTCGGACTCGCTCCCCTTTCCCCTCTTACTACACCCACTCCCCTTTCCCCTCTCACTACACTCACTCCATACACCTGAACCTAAACCCGATCCCCCACATCCAATCTTGATCCTTTCCCATATCCCTTCCCCCTTCATTATAGTCCATCTCCCTTATTCTCCCTTAGCCTAATTTTCTAACTCGTATTCCCTTTTATTGGTAACTTATTACATCAAGACATGTGGCAGACATGACAACTAATGATACCAAGACATGTGGCAACTTATTATCTTGATACATTTGGCGTTGACCGGGCGATGACATGGATGTTGATTGGGCACTGACTGGGCAAGTGGGCCATCAAATTTTTTATCAAGTCATGAATTTTCCTAAGGCTTGACCTCCATAATCTCCCATGTTCCACGTAAAGAGTATGGATGATTTTTCATTATAAACACCAATATTTCAGCTACCACAATGCATGTGGGATTAAAAGAGGCGAAATAAAATGAAGGGATAGGATTAATCCACAAATTTGATGAATGATAGTTAAGCAACGACATTCAAAAATTTATAACTCAGGATCCAGGTGTCCATTTTGGGCAAACCATACCTCGTTGGAAAGGTGATTCGACAAGGAAGACAATGAAACAAGTTCAAAGGCTGAAATTGGCCATAATTCTCTCATAAATTAAAATAACAGTCAACTCAATTTTCATTATTTACTGGTAAATTTGTTTGGAACCTCGACTTCTCGAGGCTATAACTTGAGATCCAAAACTCCAAATCTCACTCAAGAGGACTCGTTGAAAATCTAGAATGATGAAGATTAATTATAAAATGGTTTCTATGGCTGATTATTCAATTATCATGATTAAAAAAATAAAACACAATCCACTTTTGTTTAAGGTAGTCAAGTTGAAAATTTGGAAATAAAAGTTGATTAAATGACTTTTATTAATGATGAAATGGGTCCCACTTGGAGGCATGAATTTTAATTACATAAAGTCATTAATGAGACTTCAATAAAGCATCAATTAAAGAGATTTATTCCAAAAAGGATGCATGAGAAAACTTCTAGAAAGAGAAAAACCTAACTACTTCAAGAATTTTTCCCTAACTAATTCAAGAAGTTTTGAGAGCAAATTTTAAAAGGCAAGAGAAAGTACCATAAAGAGGTTGGCAGTCAGGAGTTTCTACAACGGTGAAGAGTCTGCAGGAAGCAAAGCTCTATCTTTCCAAGATTCTATGAATTGGCTTACTTAATTTTTCTCCTCACATTTTATTCTTCTCTGTTTCTTTCCATCAAATCTTCCATGTATGCATGGAAAACAAGAAGATTTGGGTCCGAACAATTCTTTCTCCAAAAATATTCAATCATCTTGTAATATTTCAAGTCCAAATAACAAAACCCCTGCTTGTAAAAAGCATATGCAATTCATTTCAGTTTGTGTAATTGCCATTGAGACTTTGTTGAAGTTGTTTTAGTTCTCTTGTTTTAGACATTATAGAACTTGTCATATTGGGATATTGTTATAAATTTCTCCTGCAAAGAGCTATTTTGAGGTGTAGTTTTAATGATTTCTCAAATTTTGAGTTTATGAGCACGAGATATTTGAAGTGCACCTGTCATGTTCTTTTTTGTTTTGAATGAAATACCCATTTAAAGTTCTTTGAAGACATGTCTATTTTTACTTCATTTTGCAAAAATCATGGTAGAATCCAAGTTCATTTTATTTTACAAGAAAGGCAAAATGTTTATTAAAAGGAGACTCCAAAACCTTGTGGACATAAATCTTTGTTGACACACTTAATCCTTTCTTTCTTTAAATGATATGATGTATAACTGTACATAAGAGTTATGCATTTGTATATACAAGCTTTCTTAGAATATCTTTCTGGGTTTTCTCTTTAGCATTCACCCTTTGCATTCATTGTAGAACCATACCAAGAATATTCCAACATATTATAGAGGAGTACCACCTCTATATAAAAGCAAGGGGGTGTTTTATCCTTGTGAGGTTGTTGTTTGGATCTTGACGAATCTAAACATCAACATTAGCGCTCGTTGTAAGTACATTCATGCGAGGAGTTAGTGTGTTAAACAATGTTACCCCAAGTCATCGATGCCACATTCCTATTCTTAATTCAAATCCAAAAATAAATCAATACAAATTCAAAGAGGAACGAAAGAATTAAAATGCCACACCCCTAATAGAATATTATGGTCTTTTCTCCTAGTGAGACA
>JASDQU010504909.1:0-24703 GCA_032191745.1 Picea mariana | reverse complement strand
TGACTGCATTGCACAAGATCTAGTGAATTGGATCATGGACACTAGAATGAAGGGCACCCACCATCAAAACATACAATTCTATTGGGTTGTCAAAGCAGGACAATGACTTCGGCAAGGCAAGTGGCTCACCAAGATTCTAATTCAGCACAAATTTCCCCATCTCTTGAGGGAACTTGCCGCAATGGGGGCCATTGCTTCCTAAGGGGGGAGGACTTATCTAGGTGGATATCGGTGGCCACCCACCTCTTCCACCAACTCATCATGGTTCTCCATTTTTGTCATTTTTGTTACGATTTTCAAGTCCTAAACTTATGGGGCCATTTTGAGGCCCTAAACGATGTTTTTTGGCCATTATGAGGTTTGGGGTTGTCATGCTAACCCCAGGCCTCGCCAATAATTGCACTTCTTGGTTAGATCTTTCCAATGAGCTACTAAACACCCCAAACAAAAATTTTATGGAAAATATGCGCCCCTATGAAGTTGACGCATCGACTAACCACATCAGGGTTGTTAAACCTTTTGGCACTTCACCTCCTCGGGTGATGGTTTTGGACCTTTAGGTTTCTTGATTTATGCTAAAATTCCATTTTTGTAGCCCATTGTATTATCTTTTGCAAATGAGCGTAGCCAACATCTCTTTCTCTTCAAAGATAAGTTACCACCATTCTAGCCAGTTTGTGTTCTACAATATTCTACTATTTTATTCATTGATAGAAGTTGGGTTTCATTGTATTGTTATACTCTCTGCTATATTTTTGTTTGGGTTTCATTTCATTCTCAATGTAATCTAGATCACATTAATTCTTCTTGAAGTTTGTCTCATGTAGCAGTGTCCTCATCACAAGGATCATGGTGAACTCTTTACATACATAGCATGGTATACTTTACATTCACAGCTTCTTCTTAATGTGATTCCCATAACCAAATCTTCATATCTATAGAATGTGCCATTCACTTTGTCCATTTGGAACTTTATGGAAATTCTTCATCGTGTTGGTTCAACACCTTCACCAATTCCAAAACAAGCTTTTATGAACTTCTACTACAGATTCAAAGATTTATCTTTTAAAGATTAAGCAACATGTCATCTTCCACTTCTTGGATTCTTTGGTGACTTTCCCTTTTCATATAAACCCACGGAACTCTTTCAATAATCACTCCTTCAACTTTTGACAAAACTAAGTTGACTTTGTTGATCCTTTTGTGATATGGAGGTGATTGATGTGACTGACATGGCCTCCTCTAGCCGATGAAACATACTTATTTGTCATTCTCCTTTGCTTTGACAACACCAACCATGATTCTTCCAAGTCTATTCATGCAACTAACAACAATTTGAATGTTGATACATTGATTTAGTGTGCATTTACTATCTCAACCAAACATACCCTAAAAAATAAAGAGGCAATGTGTTGTTATACTGGGTATTGAATGGAGGCTTGAAATATAGGTGGTACAAAAGTATGATTAGATTGATGGAGGTAGTTTGTTGACAACAAAGAATTTGCATGGCATGCTTTATAGTTGTTACATATGGGATAAAACATATGCAATAGCTTTTTAATTTAATAGCACATGTGATTCCATGACAATATGAAATTCAACAATCATATTGTAACAACAAATGACTCTTTGGTGACCTAAAATTTAGCAACACAAGTTAACAATAGATACCATTTTGTAGTAGTAGGTATCTGTGTTCTCTTACATATTTGTGCATTTAGTGCACCATAAGCGTTGAATTAGGAGGTGAAGAATTGATTCAAAACCGAGCAAGTGAAATGCATGCAATGCCAATTAACCCTATTATTTTTTCTGTGATTTTATGTTGTTGTCAACTCTTAGAAAAACAATAGAACAATGGTTGTCAATAAGGAAGACAAGGTGAAATGGAGTGATGTGGAGTGAAGAATTGTCCCCTAACTGAAAGTTTGATTGTGCATGCTTTGAGCATAAGAACAAAACGTGAATGACATGGATAAAGATTTGGTAAGTATAAATGATATAAATTACACACAAACCAAACCAAAACGTTTGATACTGAAGGTATTCATATTAATGCAAGAATAAACTAATCAATAGAGATTCGTCCCTTTTTTGTTTGTCTATGGCATCCTCCTGTGAATTGTTTCTACTTACCCTACAACACTTTTCAAAATTGTTTTGCAAAAACTGTATCTAGTTTATCCCTACATGGAGGCATGCAGTTAAATAAAGCTAATGAATGCAACTATGGTAAAAGAAATCTATTGAATCCAAGAAACATGACCACTGCAAAAAGAAACTCTCAGGATATGTTTCCTTCTCCCCTTCACAATGAAACCATGATATTAGAGACATTTTCACCCTTTATATGGTTTCAACAACTCCTTGGAAACAATGCCAAAAAGTGGCGAGATAAATAATTACAACAATATATGGCCTATTGAATCCCCTAACTTATACCTAAGTCATCGACCAAGGAGTGTCAGTTTGTGAGGTGTTGTGCACTATATATGCAACCATGAAGGATTCAAATGTTATTGAAATATGCTTTCTCTTAATTTATGAATGTCTTGGAATATTAAAGTAGTTAAACGTCGAAGAGTAAACCATACACTTGCAAAAAGTAAATCTAATATAATGAAAGGTAGTAAATTGACTCTTCAACCAATCATATGATTATGGCATGATGGAAGGGGAATCACACACCACCCAAAGGAGGAAATCTATTCATCAACCAACCACATGGTCGTGGCATGCTCGAGGAGAAATCCATAAGTAACTATAGTTATGGATTGAGAGCACAATAAATTCTTCAGCCATGGAACATGTAGTTGAAGAATCCATCAATTCATAAACAAGCGCAGTTGCAAAAAAAACCAAAGAATATAACAAAACAATGGAAGAAAGATACATCCATCAAGAAAATAAATAACAAGTAATTTAATCTACAAAAATATGGTACTCAAGAACCAGTTGTAGCTTCATAGTGGACCCTTACTCCGAACCAAGCAATGTGTTGAATCCCTCAAGATAAAACACTATTCACATCAAGCAAGTTAAAACAAAACTTTGATATTACATTAGATGAAAGTTCAAAATTACAATGTACTAATTGAAAGAAAACTAGTTCTATCTCTTACTAGCTCTGTTGACTAACCTATCACAGGCTACAATGATTGATTTAAATAAAAATGTGTTAGATTTTTAACCGAGCATAATAAAACATATTTGCGAGAGAGAAATAATACACACATAAGCAACCATATACTTGGTCACACAAATATCCCGGAAAACCTCTGTGGGGAAAAAACCAACCTAATAATAGATCTATTATTAACCTTGACCTAAACTGGCCAAGTGATCTAGCCACCGCTCACCTCCAAGCCACTTTACAATGGAGCCTTACAAGCCAACTTATAAAGGCTTCTTCACATGCATTCTCCGGCATACAAAACCACGGGCCATCAATACCATGTGCCCGAAACCATGTGCTGAGACCTAAACCACTTTGACTCATTCTTGAGTCAAGGTTAACCCTAAAAATCCCCCTTTTAAACTTGACTTGGGGATTCCGCATTCAGCCTCCCTATCACCTAGGTCTGCCTCCTGACTTTACCAGTGAGTTACCAGGGGTATGCATGCCTTACTAGGTCTTGCAACCATATTCCCTTTTACATGCAGACAATTTATGCTCCATAATTTTTTTTTTCATGATTCTCATGGTGACTACACCATCACCATCAGTTGCTACATCCTCTCATTTTTCCATGCTCATCTTCTTGCTCATTGCTTACTACGTTGGCTTTTCTCTCTGTGTATCGAGGAGCATAGCCATCTCTTTTCCACTTGGCCTCCCGATTTGGACCTTGATCTCACCATTGCTCTTCACAACTCACAGGGCTTCTCCTCTTCGACCGTCTTTTCTCTTAACCTAAAACCCTATGGCTCTGATACCAATTGTTAGATTTTTAACTGAGCATAATAAAACATATTTGTGAGAGAGAAATAATACACACATAAGCAACCATACACTTGGTCACACAAATATCCTAGAAAACCCCGGTGGGGAAAAAACCAACCTAATAATAGATCTATTATTAACCTTAACCTAAACCGGCCAAGCCAGGCCAAGTGAGCCAGCCCCGCTCACCTCCAAGCCACTTTACAATGGAGACTTAAAAGCCTTGTAAAGGCTTCTTCACATGCATTCTCTGGCATACAAAACCACGAGGCATCAATACCATGTGCTGAGACCTAAACCACTTTGACTCATTCTCGAGTCAAGGTTAACCCTGACAAAATGAGTTCATGGATTCCCTAGAATAGATTCCAACGAATTCATGGCTTCCTTCAACACAATTCATACATATCAACATTATGTTTCTCATTATTATGAATACTACGAGAAGTGGCCAATTTACTTGAGTTTTGTAACTTCACCACTTGTTGTGTGGCTACCTTGAGCCATATCCAGACATTCTTACTATGCTATGTGTTAAGAGGCACGCGCTTAACCCCTTTGATTTTGGATTGCATTGTTATGAAAACAATCTAAGTATTCTGCAACACCAATTTATTCCTTGAAATAACTATGAATTCTACAAGACATGCATCTTTCACAAAGAGGCGAGCCATGTAAAATAGAGTATTTCACAACACAAAGCAACATACGGAAATAAAACATATGGACTGATTTTCTCATGATACCCAAATATCCCATCTCTTAATCTCATAATTATACCAAACTCATCAATATACGAGCAAATACTAGATAAACTAAAATGGCTAATAATTGATAACTATGGCAATATGTTAGTGATGGAAAAAGAATATTGGGAGGCTTATGGAGTGTGAAATAGTCAATAAAGGATGAGAAAAAGTAGACAATTCAAAGACTCATCACATACCGTGCACACTATGTTAGGTCTATAATTTAAAAAAAATATCATCGGTACACCCAATAGATTTAACCAAACCGATGTATAACCTTACTACACGCATTGAGTTAGGTTAAAATATTTTGTAATCAATTTTATTTTTTTTCCAAAAAGCATTTTCAGTGTGCTTGATATGTTAACTCACATGAGTGCATAACACTACCAAGCACACCATTGTAGATTTAAAAGTTATAAAAAAATATATAACTTTTGCACCCTATACCCATACATGCACCAGTGTGTCAATATATAAGGTGCACCATGATAAACAAAAAATAAAAATAAATAAATACCAAACCACAATTTCATTTCTAGATTTAATTTAGTACTTCAATCTGTACAAGTGATGGTGCTCACTATCCCCCTATGACTTCCCTTAAAAAAACATAAGAACAAGAAAATCAATAAGTGACAGAAAAAATCTCGAAACCAAATTAATCATATTCATAATAATAATGTACAATAAATAGTACAATGTACATAACCATCATATAACAATCAACCTTGGTATGTAATCAAGTGCATAATACTCTGGATAAAGACTATATCCCAAGATACACATTAAGGTGGTCAAGGACTTAATATTAGGAGTCAAATTACTAACAATCCCCCCCACCTTAGTTATTAGTTCAGCCAAGTGTACTAGTTAGGCAACAAAGGCTAGTGCAAAAACTGATAACATCTCCATGTCTTCAACTTGATACCCATGGTCTAGAACCTCGTAAATTTTGATGAAGATATGTCTATTTTTTTTTTTCCAAAAGTGGATGCCAAATACCAAGTCTGGAAATCTCACTGTACAACAAATGAGCGATAAAACCTATAAGCATTCATTAACGTGAACCCAAAACCAATGAGAGTGAACCTCGATGATAAGTGAATTGGTAGTAAGTCCAACACATCCCAAATCCCATAAATGTTGGACAACCTAATGTGCCAAATGAAAATGTAGAATAATCATCTATCCTCTACTAAGTCCAAAGATCATCCTTGTGAAGTATGAACACTATCAAGTGATCAAATGTGTTCACAAAATCGCTCTAAAAAATGACACATAAAAAAACTATCAATAATCCTGTTAATAGAAATAAAATGTCGATTAACATCCCAATTATGTATCCTATAAAACTTGTGTGTAAAAACATAGGATCAATTCAATAGAGAGTGAATCATAACCATACCAAAAATCGTTGAGAAGTAAACTGGGTGAACTGTTGGCACTGCCTCAAATTTTGAAAATCAAATCATCAATCAAAAAATTCAAACAAGCATGTAGGTGACAAATTTACAATAAGTGATTGAATCCTCAAATGATGGAATGGCAAGCCATCCATTCGTACCAATATCATCAAAATCCTCAAAAACCTTTGTCAAAATATCATCCATGCCAATATCCTCAAAGCACTAAAAATCTTTAAAAATGCCAAGTGCTAAAATGTCTCAATGAATATCCTTTGAAGGTCAAAGTGACTAATCCAATATCCTCAAAATCCTGAAAATCATAAAAAATGGCGAGTGATCCATGTTGTCGAAATCATTTGAACCCTTGATCCATCATCATGAATAAATCATAATCCTCAATATCACTGAGTATATTTCAAAACTTGAAATCCGACATCATCCTCAATATCTTTTCCCCTATCAACTGAAAGATGAGTAGTTGTAGGACCTCTAAATTAGTAACATCAATGTACCATCCTTGAAATGGAAAAGGGTAGCCATAACGTCTTTGAGTGGAGTCTGAAGACTCAATCTTCAACTCAAAAGACAACCTCAAATGGGCCTTAGTCACACCTTAAATCATCAATTCCTAAATCAAAACATTCATGTTTATTTACTATAGAGACATCCCCCAATAAACATGGTTATACATGTGTATGAATTTGACGGTAAGACCATTCCGATAACTTACCTTCCAAATTCTAGTGCCAAGTACTTGACCATCCAAAATTTCCATGTGTCTGATGAACCTTCTTTTGCTTTTGAGACCCTTTTGAAAGGTGGTTTTTCTTCTCACAAATACCTCACAGGTTCAAATCAAAACAATATTTTAGTATGGACAACTCAATGACATGTTGACACTATTCAGATACTTCATCCAACTAATCATCATTACCCAACTTAACATCATCCACTAGATCAGTATTAACATCCTTATCCTTAAGTTGTTGCTTCTTGACTTCGACATCAATTGGAGACAATGCGAAGTCATCATCAAGAAACCATGTGCTCACAAATGTAATAGGTTTGGAGTATTTGGGAATATGAAAGGAATCGAACTCATTTTCTTCATATCCTAAGACAAATTTGTTCCTCTTGAAGTACAATTCTTCCCAAGGTTTGACAACTTGTCTTAGAAAGGTAGTAAGTTGTTGGCAATACTTCTTCTTGGTTTCCTCATCTGAGTCTTCCTTCAATGCTTTTCTAACTTCAGTGTGTTCAAATGAAAAGAACTCCAATTCACATCCATCAATCCCTTTGGTGTCAATTTTATGTGACTTCAATGCTCCAGTCAAAAGCTTTGTTTGTGTTTGAAGCATATCCATCTTTCTATGCATTACTCTTAGCAAACAAGAACATTAATAAGAGTACCTTTGTTAATGGGAATTGTTGACCTTGGAGACATGGTTATCGATGTTTGCAACAAGGTAAACATTCCTTCAATTCTGATTAGTATTGAGTTATATTAGGATGAAAGATGCAAGATGTGCAAAAACTCCCAAGGGTAAAAAACCAATAAGACTCCCTTTTGAACCTTCTTATTCAGTTTTTGGTGGGTTTTACAAAACCTTACTTTTAGACTCAAGCATCAACCCCTTTTTGAGCCCTATTAATTAATTTCATGCGGGTTTTACAAAAAATTCATTTTAGACTTGTAGCACCTCTCCCCGTGTTCTCAAGCATGAGAAGGGTGCCATGCAATATTATTTACTCATTTAAATAAATATATTTTAAGAGCTTCGATTTGGTATATTTTTATTGTTATTTAAATGGAATAACATAAAACATAACCATAACTCTTTTACAATTGTGAGATAATAAATCTTTTGAATTCAAATAATCATTTTTCAAGACGCGTTACGTAATAAATTAGTATCCTCATACCTCTACTTTATGATTTAAACATTTAAACATAAACAAAACAAAATACAAAGGAAAATACCTTCTCCTTGATTTGAATTTGATCAATTGCAGTGTAGTCTAGTTGGTAGTAGGAAGATGCCTCCAAAGCCTTCTTTCATCACTTGCTCAAAGTGGAAAAAATGTATCCTACCAGCTAACTAGCAGCCTAGTTGTCTTCCTAGCTCTAGGAAACCTTTCGGTTTCATAATTCTCCATGCCCGAGACTCTAACAACAACGATGCACAATATGCTCTAGGAAGATTGTCAAAAGAAAATATTTTTTCCAAGAACTCTCCAATCTCTCAACAAGCTCCAACCTCCCACCCTCCTCAACATAAATTCTTCCTCCCTATTTATCAAGTTTCCATGTCCATTTCTCCAAGTCTCCTCAACCACCCCCATTAATAGTCATCAACCTCCCCTTCTAGATTTTTGGGAAAAAGTTAATTAAAATAAAATACTAAATGTATCGTTGGAACACTGAGGGGAGGGGGGGGGTGTTAATCAATATTTCTTTTGTTGGGTATGTGTTATATTCTTTGCACGAGTAGTAGTGTCGCATTTTTGCCTCGTTTTTCGTGTTGCCTTGATTTTCGTGTCCATTGTTGGGCAGTTTTTCGGCACATAGTTTTTGCCAATGATTTTCTATTTCCGGTTAAGGAATTAGGGTTGTTGACTAATCCATGTCATTAGGTTAGGGTTTTGGATGCCGCTGGCTCCTATATGTATATTGTATTGTAAATAATGTATCACTATGAATGAATATAGAATATGTTGGTTTTCCCGTTTGGGTTTCTCGGGGAAAAATCTATGTGTAATGTTTGTATTTGCCATTGTCTATTTTCTGTTCTTTTACCGAAAATCTGTTTGCAGTAAATATTGTACAAGGTTAAAATCTACAAGTTCTTCTTTTAAAATTTTAGTTAAATTATTAATTAACAAATTAATTAATCATAACAATTGATCAACAAGAATGTATTGGATACATAAATTTAAATACAACAATAAAAAGTACAAGTTACAATTGTGTGAGAGACACCAATATCTCTCTTTTGAGCACCAACTCAAGGAAGCACCAACTCCCTTGTTTCATAAACCAATCCCCTGGTTTTAGAGCACCAACTCTAGGAAGCACCAACTCCCTTGTTTCATAGCACCAACTCTAGGAAGCACCAACTCCCTTGTTTCAGAGCACCAACTCTGAGAAGCACCAACTCCCTTGTGAAACGTGCTTTAACTTGTAGAGGACTGCAATTCTCTCGAGCTCCTCCCTTCCACCCTCACTGCATAAAAATGTTTACAGTTTTTTTCTTGGACTCTACTCCTACATTTGATCTTCTGATGTAGATTGCAAAGACACTTTCTTTCCACCACAATTTCTGGTTTATATAGTATTTCAATAGGTATGAATTTGAACCATTGTGTCTTTTAATAATGAACCATTGCACCTCTTCGTTTAATCAACATTAATGGTGACATTTCTATTTTATTAATATTTGATTTTAATTTTAAAAGGCTTCAAATCCCTTG
Organism: Picea mariana; assembly: GCA_032191745.1. Classification (NCBI taxonomy): domain Eukaryota; kingdom Viridiplantae; phylum Streptophyta; class Pinopsida; order Pinales; family Pinaceae; genus Picea; species Picea mariana. The sequence continues at coordinate 15,128 of JASDQU010504909.1, read as the reverse complement.
TAGTTCTATTTATCTTATTATTCCTTCACAGGTTGTTTTCTTGTTTCTGGATTTGAATTCTGTAGATAAGCGCTTCCTTCAATCCACTTTCCTTGTGACTGTGGGCTTGAAACCATGGGATTATCCACTCTAAGCATTGTTCATTTAGCGCGTTCTCTTTTCGCTCTTAATCTTCTACATAGGACCTTATTCAAATGTCTTCTAGGCCCTTAGCGCCCTTAATCAACTCCTTTACCTTATCACGAGACCAGTGTTGGAACCAAGTCGTCCAGAATTCGGCCTTCGAGCTATCCTTGCACTCTTCCAGAGTTTGACCTACCAAAGTGGTCATAAAGTGTAGTCAACTGGTTGCTGCTAGTTGATAGTACCCCTTACGCTATCCTTCCACTGTCTTAATCCAATGAATATGACTTAATCAAGTGTTGATATGGACAATCCTTTTTTTTTTTCTCGGAGCCTTCAGGATTTCGGAACTTCGACGTTTTAGCTGGTAAGAGAGACTAGACATCCCCGAAGTGCTGAAACCCCAAAGTGACGTGGCATGATGACGTCTCCTAGGTTGACGTGGACCCATGGTATGTGTGCCATGTGTCACCCATTGCTGGCATGGTCCTACTAATGTGGAGCCATGTGTCACCTTGATTCGTGACTCTCACAAACATTATGTGCAAAATGGGCCTTGACACTTGTAACCAGTTGATTGGGCCACATATCATCTTTGTCTTCTGCCACATGTGTCCCTCCTGGATCATTGCTCTAGACTGCTTGATCAAATGATTGAGAAAGGTCCCGAAGGGATCTTAGATCGAAGATCTATGTGATTTCGGTACTTCAGGATATTACAACTCTAAATTTGTTCAACTCCCCTGGAGTTATACCTACCGAAGTGCTTACACTATCCTTCCACTGCTTTATCTAACGACTCACATTACTCCCAAATTCTTCCCTCATTCTAATAGTTGGTAGGATTTCGAGGCTTCAACACTTCTTACCTTTGCCTTATCTTCAATAGTCGTCGAAGTGGCGAAATTTCCAAAATCTGTTTGACTTTGATCTATGGTTGAGGATTATCGCTCCTGATCTGACAGTTGGGACTTATTTCTCGCAACCTTTGGCTCCACCTCGATGTGATGGTATGGAATTAATATGCCTATAGATCAATAGTTCCTATGGATTTACACCATGGTTTTTGTCGACGATGAAGGATCTTTGATCCTTACCAATGATTAACGATCAATGGTCAAGGTTTCTCCCGACTGTAACATAACTTCTCTGTTAAATCAACAGGTTTTCGTTGTGCACTTATGCAAGGATTTCGATCTAATTTTGATTCTTCCAAGCACTCTTCCTTTTTTTCATGAATCCTCTGCATGTGCTATCTCTCCTAAGCTTCAGGACCCGTGCTCTGCTTACTGCAGTTGACATCAATGACAACTAAGTTTCCAACAATACCCCCCTTTGGCATTGATGGAAACTTAGTAAAATCTCCTTTCAATATATTTTTGAGTTTTACTGTGTATCCTCCCCCTTTGACAACAATGACAGAAAGGATCTTTCTTTGTTCTCCCCAAGATGATGCTCCCCATGTCTAATGAATCTTTTGCAATTTTAATGGGGTATGCGAAATACTCCCAATTTTTGTCGAAGATTTTCAAAAGCACTTCATGGTAGTGGTTTTGTGAAGATGTCTACAATTTTCTCTTTAGTATCAACATATTCCACTTTGACTATCTTTTGAGAAACCTGATCTCTCATAAAATGGTATTTAATTAGGATATGTTTGGTTCTAGAATGCATAATAGGATTCTTAAAGAGGTTTATAGCACTGGTATTGTCACAGTTAAGAAGAATTGTATGATCATACTTTACTTGTAAGTCTTCTAGGGTTTGTTTCATCCAAATTACTTGAGTGCAATAGGTGGCAACAACAATATATTCAACTTCTTCTATTGACAATGATATAGATGTTTGCTAATTACTTAACCATCATACTAGACACTTTCCTAAGAAGAATGCTCTTCCACTAGTGCTCTTCCTATCATCCACACTACCAGCCCAATCTGCATCCGTATATGATTTTAATGTAAAATATTTTGTTTTTGGATACCATAATCCAAAATCAAAGGTAGCTCTTAGATATCTGGATATCCTTTTTACTGCCTTCAAATGAGTCTCTTTAGGTGCAGATTGAAATCTTCCTATTAGTCCTAAAACTTGTATGATATCGGGTCTTGATGTTGTTGCATATAATAGGCTACCAACCATTCATTTGTACATGGTTTGGTCTACCTTTGGTGAATCATCATCTAAGCTTGGTTTGCATCATGTAACCATGGGAGTGCTCATAGGTTTGCAATCTTCCATTTGAAAATTCTTTAGCATTTCTTTGATATATTTGGTTTGGGATATGAATATTCCTTTGTTTGTATGAGTAACTTGTAAACCCGGGAAGAATGTTAGTTCACCTAGCATAGACATCTCAAATTCTTTCTGCATTTTTGTAGCAAACCGTTTGTTCATTATAGTCAAATTACTTCCAAAAATGATATCATCCACATATACCACAACAACAATCATATTTTGTTCTTCAATTTTGATATATAGGTTGTTTTCAGTAGTCCCTCTCTTCTATCCTTGTTGTTGTAGATAGTTATCAAGCCTTGAGAACCATGCTCTGGGAGCTTGTTTAAGACTATACAAATCCTTTTTTAATTTACATACATGATCTCAATTTTTTGTCAACTTAACACCTTCATGTTGTTACAAATATACTTCTTCCTCTAAGGTTCCATTTAGAAATGTTGACTTGACATCCATCTGATAAATTTTGAAGTTTTTGAAGCATGCAAATGAAATAAACATTCTGATAGCTTCTAATCTTGCCACTAGGGAAAATGTCTCCTTCAACTTGGGCATATCCCTTGCATACTAATTTGTCTTTATTCTTTATAATCTATCGATTTTCATTAAGTTTATTCTTTAAAATCCATTTGGTCCTTATCACATTTTTGTCTTTTGGTCTTGGGACCTATTCCCAGGTCTGATTTTTCTCTATTTGGTCAAGTTCTTCATTCATTTCTTTTATCCAATTTTCATTCTTGCTAGATTCTTCAAAGGTTTTAGGTTCTATCGGAGAAAGCATTGCCTGTTCTGATCCATATATGAGTTTTCTTCTTGTTTCCACTCCTTCACTTTTGTCCCCTATAATTTGACTTTCAGGGTGATTCTTTTGAACTCTTTTTGATGGTGATTTTGGCATGGGTGTCTCTTCCTGATCCTTTTCTTCATCAGTTTGTGGTTCATTCTCTTGTAGTTCTTCAACATCTTCTTCATTTTGTGATTTACCATCTTCTCCATTCATCAATTTTTTATTTATCTTGAGATTAGATTTTACTCAATTTTAGATCATCTACTTTTACATTTGCACTTTCCACAATTTTGTGCAATCTTAGATTATAACATCTATAAGCCTTTTTGTCGGGTGATTAACTAAGAAATATCCCCTCATCTGATCTGGAATCAAATTTTCCTAGGTTATCATCATCCCTCTTAATATAACATTTGCTTCCAAAGACTCTGAAGTGCTTGACTGATGTTGGTCTGCCAAACCATATCTCTTAAGGTGTCTTGTAATGGTTAACTCTAAGTTTTGCTCGGTTGAGTATGTGAACTGATGTATATACTACATCTCTCCAAAACTTATATGGAAGTTTGGCTTCATTCAACATTGTTCTTGCAACCTCTTGAACAGTTCTATTTTTCCTTTCAACAACTCTATTTTGTTGAGGAGTTCTTGGAGCTGAAAAATGTCTCTTGATTCCATGATCTTCACAAAACTTATTGAATTATTTGGAGGTAAATTATTGAATTATTTGAATTATCTGGTTCGCAGCGCCAAAAGGAAAAGACATCCAAAACCACTTTCTCGACCTTCAAACAGGATGAAAACCCTCATGGAGTACCTGATGGTCCTAAGGCTATTGTGGATGTTGATAAGTTTGAACGTGAGTTCCTGCAACCTATCAAAGCTACAACGTTCCTCCTTAAATAGTTTGCAACACAAGTTTGCAGTGCCAACTCAAATATAGCTTGCACACTTCGAGGAGGCTGTTAGTTGATGGTATGACATAATCCCTGGAGAAATGGTTAAATTTTAGGCTATGAAAACCATAAATCCTCGTTGACATGATCAATCTTATGTGTTAACATCTAGCTCCACAAGGGATGGCATGCTCCCTGTGCGCTGCCGAGAACATGCAGGTCCAGTGCCTTATCCATTCCATTTCTGTCCAAAAAACCCGTATGCCTGAGAGCACCTTCGCTCCTTATTGAAAAATGAGAACATTCTCACACTGAAAACAAAAACCACTGCAGACCAAATGCAAACTGAAGGTTGCATTCAAACTAAAAACCAAATGCTTGCATGGAAAACTTTTTTATATACACTCCTACTCCTAACTGTTGAAAAATGGAACTTTCAAATATATACAAATTTCCTCAATAACCATACAAATAACTTTGTGACTGAATGATATTCATCCTCATCTCAGCAACTGAGCACTAAGTAACAATAGAGACATAATGACAACCACACATACTTCCTTGAAAAATCATACTTACAATCTAGGAACTTTGTTCTTATGATGACAACAGTTGAAAATCTATTGCTGCAAAACATCTCCATATAGATAGCAACAGGATCTTGAAATCCATACAAAACTTGTTGTGGCTCATCAATGAATTCCTCCTTGGTTGATTCAATCACGGGCTGGCTTGAAAATTGTTGCAACATATTTCCACTATTTCCAGTGAATATGAGTGAATATGAAATGGGATCTCAAGATTTATAGCCGGGACTAGCTCATTTTTACATTTGTAATAATCAAGCTGAAAATGAGAGCTGTCAACAAGGTGTATCGGAGACATGTCTATATGCTTCTAGTCCATCTTCTTGTGAAGGCATATCATAATGAAGATCATTCAAAACCTCTTGATCATCATGAAAAGTACTTTCTTCTATAAAATTTCTTCATCACAAGTATGCTTTTCGTGACAAGCAAAGTCTTTACAAAGTAAGGAAAACTCATCACAACATTTTTCATAAAGATGTTCAGCAGAAAAATACTCCTTACAAAAAAAATTAAAAGCAACATGAAAACATGTCAAATAGTTTTTACTGGCAACTAGAAGAGATCGACACCAGTCACAAGCTGAGTACCTGGAAAGCTTGATCTGAACATCCTCATGCATGATTTGAAATCGATGAATAAAATCATGGAAATCTAGCAAGTGTTCAGTTGATACTTTCCAATCTTCTACTCTAAATATGGGAAGGCAACCTTCCCATTCATCTCTACTGGGAACTTGATTTGGAAAACCGACTATCTTTGAAAAATCACAGAAATAATACCTCTGAGCTAAGATCTTGTCCATTTTAAAACAATGGAGTTTCCAATAGATATCTGAACAATGGAGTTGCCATGGTGAAAGATAAGCAGTCTAAAAATGTCTAGCTTCAATTCACCATCCAAAGCTAGATCTAATCATCATAGTTCACCTAGGGAAGGTGTCTTCATTGTCGTCCCCGACAACGACACCAAAAATGTTAGCTCTAGAAGTCACACCTAGATTGTTGTAGGTGTAAGCCTAGTACCCACCAAAATATAAATGGATTAAATGGTTTGAGTAGTGGATCAACAAGACTAGGAAAGAAAGGGAGAGGGCAACAAAATGTATGTAGAGGCATTCCATTGGGCATGGAGTCATAACATCCTACAGATCAAAGGCAATCAAACTGTATATCAAACAAAGAGATATATAATTATGAGTAGAAGCATGGTAAATATGACAAAAGGAAGAACATACACTACACAAAAATCATTTATGCAAACAGATAAAGATTGCTTAAACAATAAATAATGATTTATTGGGCAATCTACAACAGATCCCCTGGTGTTCATGAATCCATCAATCAATGGAAACTATGATCCTCAGAACCTGCAATATATTCAAGCAAGAAGATGACAAAGAAATGGTAAAATAAAGAAGACAATCTGATAACAGCTCTCATGGATATTTAATGGCAGAAAATGTCATTACAAACAGGCCCTCGGGCTTACAAATGAGCAACTAAAATTGCTCCTCCAGGTCTCTCCTCTCTTGGATCATGAATCCAAACCTTTTCTCATCAAAAACCCTTTCATTTATAGTGAATAATCTCTATCTACCCTAATGAGGTTGAAACCAAGGATTTACATAGGATCCTCCTCCATTTAGGAGTCTTGTTACAAAATATTCCAACAAAAGCCTAACAAATTCCTATTTTTATGGGGATTTTGTCTATGATGATAAATTCCTTTGGAAACAGGTCATCCTAATTAATATAGATATGGAACACATGTCCCTCATGTCCAAAAAAATTCTAGGAGACCATTCGAACCTTCCTTGACAGGTGGGAACCTCCAAACAAGGCAAATATCCAACAACTATGCAAAACAGAGAGTCTGCAGCGTCAGTTAGCAGCGCACTAGTGTTTTAATTATATCTATTGAATTACAACATGGGTCAGGCTGAAATTTGGACAAAAAGTCAATGACATTATCATTATCCTCCACAAAAAATTTCAGAAAAACCCACATCACTGTTTTGGAGTTAGGATCAAATGTTTAAAAGTAGCTGCTACAGGAAATGAGTTCGCAACACCCATGTCTGCCAGTTTGCAGCGCTAGTTTGCAGTGCCAAAAGGAAAAAAACATCCAAAACCACTTTCTCGACCTTCAAAGAGGATGAAAACCCTCATGGAGTACCTGATGGTCCTAAGGCCGTTGTGGATGTTGATAAGCCCGAACGTGAGTGCCTGCAACCTATCCAAGCTAGAACACTCCTCCTTAACTAGTTCACATCGCCAGTTCGCAGTGCCATCTCAAATATAGCTTGCACACTTAGAGGAGGTTGTAGTTGATGGTATGACATAATCCCTGGAGAAATGGTTAAATTGTAGGCTCTGAAAACCATAAATCCTCCTTGAAATGATCAATCTTATGTGTTAACACTTGGCATACAGGGCTACTTTACATTATGTTACATTTTCTTCCACATGTTTTTCTTTCCATATCTTTTTATCTTTATTGGTGGGAATATTTGTCTTCAAAGATTGCATTGGCAATCTACATTCACTGGCTTTATGACCATAATCATTGCACTTTTGACATTCAACATTGTAATCTTGTAAAGGAGAGAATGAATTATAGTCTCTTTTCTCTACATTATTCATGTTTTTCGTATATCTTTGGACATTTTTAGGATTGTACTTTCTATCGGCTCTATAATGTACTGCTTTATGTCCAAAATTATTGCAAGAGTAGCAATATCCAAGGAAGATATGTTGATATCTATTAGGGGGAGTCTGTCTGGTCACTGTATTCTTTTTGTCTTCTTTTTCTTTTGTAGAGGGTGTTGATTTCTGTTTATTAGAAACAGTCTTTAATGGTACCATCTTCCCCTTGTTATCTTCCCTTTTTAAGGGGCTTCTAAGAGCATCTGCATAACTGATTGGATGTTTGTCAGTCTTCTGTTTTGCAGAGGTTGAATCTTTATCATATCCCAGTCCTGTCTTATCATTTGGTGATCTTTGAGTATTAAGAATGTCATTCAATATTTTTGAACTGTTCTCAAATCCTTATTGGTTGTTTCCTTTCTCAAGTTCCCTCTTTAGTTGAACATTTTCAGTCTCTAACTTCTCACAATCTTGATGTTTTTCATTGATTTGTTTATTCACGACTTCCTCATTTCTCTTGGCTTCTTGAAGTTGAGTCTTTAGGTCAATGATGATTTGCTTTGATTCTTTGATGGTTTTTGAAACTTCATTTTCTCTTAATTTTTGTGCTTCTTCAAATTCTAGCAGTCGTCCCCTCAATAACTTGTTATTCTTTTTATACTTTCTAAGTTCATCCAGAGCACTGATTAGTTCTGCTTCCAGGTCTACTTCTCCTTCAACTTTAGAGTCTTCCTCAATCTCAAAAGTATTTTTAAAAGGATTATTTTGGGTTTTTATATCCATAAATAGATATTTTGGCTCTTCATCGTCACTTTCTTCGAATGAATTGTTGTCCTCTTTGGTGTAAAAGGTCTTCTTCTTTTTGTTTTTGGTTTTGATCTTTTTATGTTCTTTCATCATCACTTTCTTCTTGTTTTTCATAGGGACATTTGGAAGAAAAATATCCAACCTTTCCATTGTTAAATCATTTTAGAGGAAGATTTCCCTTGTATTTACTAGTTCCTTTCTTGAGTTTCTTCATGAAGTTAGCTACTTCTTCATCAGATATCTGTAACTGATCTTCTTTAGACATATGCTCCTGATACTTCTTTGCTTTTGATGCCTTGAAAGTTTTTTACCCTTTAAATGGCTTTTCTTGCCATGTTCTCATCTCACAGGCTATGGGAATCCCATGGAGTTCAACCATTGTGAGTATGTCTAGGTTTTATATATATTCTTGGGTGGAAACCTTGGCATCACATCTCATAGTCAATGTTCTCATTACTTTCTAAACAATTAATTTGTCTTATATGTTTTCACCTAATGATATGATTGAATTGACAACTTCATGTACTCTCTGTAGATATTCTGCTATATTTTCGTCTTCCTTCATTTTTATATTTTCAAACTATGCTCTGAATGTTTGAAGTTTATCTTGCTTGACCTTTCCATCTCCTTCATAGATGATCTTGAGTTTGTCCCAAATTTCTTTTTTTTATTTACAGTGCATTAATTTTACAAATATAGGATTTGCTAATCCTCAAAGAATAACATTAACAACTCTTGAATTGTCATTGTAGAGCTTCTTTGCAGCAATATCAATAGGTGGGGTAGATGGAGAAGTGTAACTATTTTCAACAGATTGTCAGACATCACAGCCAAGGGCCATCATATAACTTTTCATTCTTATATTCCAGAAAACATAATTATTTCCTTTAAACAATGGTGCTCTATTGGAGGACATTCCTTCTTGTTGATCTATTTGATCTCTTCAGAATCTACCTTCCAGTGGCTAAATTGTGGTGAAGGCACTCGCTATGATACCAATTGTTGAAATATTGGCCAACACTGAGAGGGGGGGTGAATCAGTATTGTATTGCTTCTTCTTTTAAAATTTTAGTCAATTATTAATTAACAAATTACTTAATCATAACAATTGATCAACAAGAATGTACTGAATACATAAATTTAAATACAACAATAAAAAGTACAAGTTACAATTGTGCGAGATACACCAATCTCTCTTATTTGGAGCACCAATTCAAGGAGACACCAATCCCATGGTTTTAGAGCACCAACTCCGTTGTTTCAGAGCACCAACTCTAGGAAGCACCAACTCCATTGTTTCAGAGCACCAACTCTAGGAAGCACCAACTCCCGTATGAAACATGCTTTAACCTGCAGAGGACTGCAATCCTCCCGAGCTCCTCCCTACCACCCTCATTGCATAATTTTTTTACAGTTCTTTCTTGGACTATGCTCCTACTTTTGATCTTCTGATGTAGATTGCAGAGACATTTTCTTTACACAACAGTTTTTGGTTTATATAGTATTTCAATAGGTATGCATTTGAGAAATTGTGTCTTTTAATAATTAACCATTGCACCTCTTCATTTAATCAACATTAATGGTGACATTTCTGTTATATTAATATTTTATTTTAATTTTAAAAGACTTCAAATGCCTTCTAATTCGTTTTATCATTTTATTCCTTCACAAATTCTTTTCTTGTTTCTGGATTTGAATTCTGCAGATAGGCGCTTCCTTCAATCCACTTTCCTTGTGATCACAGGCTCGAAACCATGAGCTTGTTATCCCCATTTTGTGGGATAACTAAGGAGATAATGTCTCGAGGCCCTTAGGTTGTAGATATGGAGTGTCGAGAGAATACATGACCAACAATATCCACTTGCACAGATGGAGACCCTTCTCACCACTACAGAGGTCAAGATTTTTAGATGACATCCACCACACTAGCTAGCTTCTGAGAGGCACTAGGCGTTGCTCCATGAGGTACAAGTCAGGTATTATGGTGAGTGTCATTTCAATATTTGAGGCATTTTGAGTATGTTGTATCTTAGATTGCTTTGGATTTGAATTCTATAGATAGGTGCTTCCTTCAATCCACTTTCCTTGTGACAACGAGCTCAAAACCACGAGCTTGTTATCCCCATTTTGTGGGATAACTAAAGAGATCATGTCTCGAGGCCCTCAGGTTATAGATATGAAGTGTCAAGAGACTACATGACCAATAATATCCACTTGAATAGATGGAGACCCTTCTCACCACCATAGAGGTCGAGATTTTCAGATGGCATCCACCACACCAGCTACTTCCGAGTGGCACTGAGCGTTGCTCCATGAGGTACAAGTCAGGTATTATGGTGAGTGTCATTTCAATATTTGAGGCATTTTGAGTATGGTGTATCTTATACTGCTTTAGATTTCATGACATATGCTTGGACATTATGCCTTTTGCGCTGTTTCACCTTGGTGGTTGACATTGTGCCCTTGTAAGTGTTCTTCCTCGGGAATGGGTTTGCTACTAGGAACTACCTTGAAGAGATATAATGTCGTTCCCAACCATACTTACCACTTTCCATCACCTAAAAACCCCCATTTCCTTATCTCTTGGGATTTTAGGGTGTATTGACCCAAGAAGAGGTTGTCCCTCATTCTATGGGAAGAAGGGGTTGAAGGCCTAGAGGTATTATTGTTGGAAAAGTAGATAAAATTCTATCTATATACATTCTAGATGCTTCACCCAGGGATCCCCCAAGAAAGCAATGAATTGCTTCTCTGTAAGAAAAGGGGGACCCAAAAGAATAAATGATAATGAATGTTTATGGGGTTAGTTGGAGGATAGGAGGTCTCATCAAGAGTTGATATATCATGATCATGGGTACCTAACGATATGAAATTACCATCATCTGGCCACCAAGCTAGGGTAGTGGCTCTCTGTTACACAACTGAGAGAAATGGGGTCTCATCATGAGCCAACCTTCTCATTTCCGCAAGATATTTGTGAGTGACACTGTCATTATATGGACAACACACTAGGATAGTGGTCTTCAACTCGTCCTTTAAAAACATGAAAGAAATAAAGAATGGCAAGAGGATGGGCTTGGAAAAAGTGCATTGCAAACGAAGGTGCCACACACCCTCTACAAAGGCACCCATGAATGAGACACTACAACCCCTTGTATGTCATGAAACCCCATGCCCAGTGAGTCTTGATCCATAAACCACTTCATCTACTTCACATGGCTTAGGGAGGGATCACTTCAGAAACACTCCTTGACCTAAGGAAAGATCTACCCAATATGACACCTCGTCAAGCCTCCCATATCCAAGCTTGGCAAGTTGCATAATGTCATTGAGCACTTACTTGTTTTACCATGTAATCTTTGATGCACATGCTTAGGTGGCTCATTTATTGATTTGATTTATCATCATGATATTATGACTTGAGATCCTTGGAGGACATGCTTATTTGTCTTTGTAGGACCTAGTTGGTGGAATTTTTTGGAAGAACAATTCTAGCTTGGGCTTCCATGGGGCTTGAAGCCCACAGGTTGGATGCCAGGGGCCCACAGGTTGGATGCCAGGGGCCCACATGCTGAACGACAGAGACAAAACTTTGGAGGCCTAGAAGACATTATGGATGACATGACCTAGCTCTTACATGCCAAACGTTTTTCCTAAGAGAGGAAAAACATCACTTTTAGAAGCGTGATGTCACCTAGTGGGTTAGGGTTTGGTGGTGAAGATGTTGCCTTATGACATGTGGCATGTTTTTAAGGAATGGAGCTTGAATACCATTAAGAGAAGATTTGGATGAGTGACAAGTGGCCTTTGGAGGCCTAGCCATGTATCTACCTACCCAACGACTTCTTAAAAGTGCCAAAACATCCCATAAAGAGGTGACGTCACCTTATTCTAGGGTTTCTCTCATGTAAAAGTGAATTTTAAATTAATTGTTTAATATTATTTTGTTGCAAGGGGTAAGGTAATGGTTATATACCCCTTGTCTTATGTTTTTATCCTTGCTAATGTGGACAAACTATGTGAATGACATTTTGTATAAATAGAGATCATAAGATCTCATTTTAAGACATAACTCTCCCATTGTGAGAAGTAGAGGACTGAAATTTTCACTACCCTTGAGGATTTTTGCTATCTTGTGCTATGATATGGTGTCTTTTTGGTTATGGTGTTGATGATGATGATGCACTATCTCTTGGAGGTCATTTTCTTTCTATTGTGGTGGTTTATCTTGGCATCTTATGGTTTATCTTGTTGCTATTAGATGGGTAAGGATTTTCTACTTGTTACCATCAGTTGTAATTCAAGCTCAAGGTTGATTTTGCTAAGGCTAGGTAGGGAGTATAAGTTTATACGCCCCTACCTTAGCTCCATCATAATTTTAAGCATAGAATTCTTGTTTACAAGGGTTTGCTATAAGGGAAGTATAAGGGAATACACCCCTTAGTTTTAAACCCTAGCTAAGGTTACTTTCCTTGGGGAATAAGATGATTTATACCCGCAAGGAGGTAGTAGCCCTGACTCTTTTCTTTTGACCCCATTAACCCATAATCAAAGGCACTAGTCGTTGCATTGGTAAACATGGAAATATGATGTTTTGAAGATCTTCCACTTGGATTTTGTTTCTTGAGCCCTAGGCTATCTTGCCTCATTGAGGCATCCTCTTTCACCCACTATAACTTCTTGTTGTTACAAAACTAACCTATAGCCTTTAGGACCACATAAAACAAAATATCTAACCCTAGATAACTTCTAAACTAACCCTAGGAATTGGCTACAACTTTTCTCTAGAAAACTACTAACCCTAGTGCACTTTTTGAGCTAGTTATAAGTGATTTTCATGGGATTAATTTTATGTTACAAGGCTTGGTTTTATACATCCATAAGGATGATAAATATCACCGTAGTAAGCTTTTTTTTGTAGTCTTATTTTTATGCTAAAGTCTTACTCTATCATTGTTGAATTGAACTAGTTTTCACTAGCTTGCCTCTTGCTTATTCAATTGTAATTTCAACACTTATTTTGCAGCCCTTATTATCTTTTATATGCTGATATATATTACTGATTATTGCTGCAATTAGGGACAACAATATTAACTTGTTTTTCCAACCAACATATTATATCATATACTTATTTTTCCCTGTGTCTTGGGTAGGTATTCTTCTCTTAGCAAGATCACTCAAAGCGTTGGCAACCATAAACCTTTCCCAAGACTCTTTTCCAAGTTTCCCCTTCCATTTAGAATTGAAATTTAGGGGAATCCATCCATACATATCATTTTCTATCCCATTTCCCCCCAGGGTCACCGGGATTTCCCCCTCGAGGTGACTACCTCACCTCTTGTTAAGCCCTAATATTGGCTCATTAACCCTTAATTGGGGCATATTATATTAGTAATGTTATTTTGTTTATGTTTGATTTAGGCCATTAGTTGTAATTATACCTCCTAGTCTCCTATATATACCAAGGAGACATTTTCATTTTGAACCATCTTGTACTTGAACATTTAAGTGGGGTAAAAGGAGGTTGCCTCCTCGAAGAGGCTTACTATCTGAAATTATCTCTTTTTCAAGGCGTTGAGTACTTTTCCTGAGGTTTTTCTATGCTATATTGATGTTTGGTGCTTAACATATGGTATCAGAGCTCAAGGTCTTGGGGTTTCGCTGCTACATCTGAGACACCGTGGAATTTTTGCTATAACTTTTTTTCTACAATGTTTCAGAAGGAACGACTTGGAGGATATTTAGTAGATGGATCAAGGTACATTGGGTTCAAAATTCATCTCCTGAGGCTTTATACTTTCGGAGATACAACCTGTACAAGATAGGGTTCTGGAATCATCCTGAAATGAGTCATTGCGAAATTTTCGCTATAATTTTTTTTTTGTAATGTTTCAGACCCTGAAATCTAGAGGGAATTTACAGAAATTAGTAAGGTATATGTGGTAAAAATTTTAGCTTCTGGGTCATCTTAAATTTTTAGATACACCTTGTGTAAGATAGGGTATATGACTAGTCCTATTGACTAGTCTCAAGAAGGTGTTCTAGGTAAAACAATCATAACTTCTTGCTAGAGTATCCAAATTGAGTGGGACTGATTGCATTGGATCGTGGACAGTCTTTAGTATTTTGGGTGCGAGTTTCATAATTTGATATCAATTATTTTGTGCGGGGCATGCTATACAAGTAAGATCTCTTAGAAAGGCCAAAAATCGGCAAGTTGTGAGGAAGTTACCATAAATTCCACTTGACACATCCAATTTTGATCAGACCTATGGCATTGAAAAGAAGAAATATCAGAGAACTACTTAAAATAAATTTTTATACCCCGAAGGGCCGAAACTTGGGAGATAGAATAGAATAAATATTGTCTAGCAGAACCACCTCAAAATCAAGATTCAAAAGTGATACTTGGCCAACATGCCACCAAGAAAGGGACCTTCTACACCAAATAAGCCTCCAAAAAATCCTAATTGGACTCTTGATGAAGGTGAAGAAATGCGTAGGGACATAAATGAACTACAAAAGAAGATGGATTCAATCGAAGCTAAGTTGGATACTAAGATGGATTCAATGGAAGCTAAGTTGGTGGATTCAATAGAAGCTAAGTTGGATACTAAGATCGATGGATTAAAAGGGGAGATCATGGAAGTATTGAAAAATTTTGTAACAGAGAAGACACTCGAAAGTGAAAATGCATCCCATGAAATTCATGAGGAGGCAACAAGGAAGGTGAATCAAGAATGGAGAAACTCCAACTTTGGTTTGAAGACCAACCACGTTCCTAAGATTGATATGAGGAAGTTTGATGGCAAGGACCCAATCACATGGATACTTCAGATGGAACAATTCTTTGATCTCCATAATGTGCCATATACACAAAAGGTATGAATTGCTTCTTTATATTTAGAACATAATCAATTTGTTTGGTATCGATGGCTTTGTTCTCGCAAATCACTCGTCACTTGGACAATTTTCACGGAAGAAATGATAGCACACTATGAGGATACAAGGAGCAATACCTTCTTTAGCCAATTGATAAATCTCA
>JASDQU010504908.1:51543-61984 GCA_032191745.1 Picea mariana | reverse complement strand
GAAGCGATGGATTTAACTAATTGATCATTTTACACACAAGTGCATAATTGTCTCCTAGAATTCTATGCCCTCAAGGGAGTTTCATTCTGTCATCTAAGTTGGTTGGCTAAGTTGTCTAAGTGTTCCTATAATTTTTATTCTATGTGTGTTGTGATATGTATAAATGTTATCATTCTATATCATAATCCATAGTTCACATTCTAAATTAAAAACAAATAGATAACTAATCTAATAGGAGAAACATAGAGGACTCAAGTTTTACTAATAGTGTGAATATGATTACATGTTATTGAAATATCCCAAATTGCTTGATTAGCCACATCTGTATATTTTTTCTTTCCTATAATCTGATGAGATTCACCATTTCTCTCAAGATCCATAACCATGTTTCCAAATACACAACCTATTGGTATAGATTGTCTTGATTTTGGTGCACTTTATTTCAATTTAAATTATCAATATAGAATAATTCCATTTTATTTAGTGTGTTCTCTTGCATATCCCCAAAGACATGACCTATATCTAAATCAATTCCATATAATATTGTTCCTAATATTTGAGACTTAAACATACAAAGTTCCAAAATTCTATTGTATATATCTAATAAAAGCAGAACAATAATTTTATTTAAATATAGAAATAAAGATATAAATTCCTATATTAGGAACCCCAAATTCTAATTAATTTACTTTCTTTATCAATATCATAGTGAATTTGTATTATATATCTCCCAATGATCTTGTTGATTGAAAATACATAGACCATATTTTTATAAATAAAGAGAAAAACAATAATTTAAAAAACTTTGAATTTGTATTATATATCTCCCAATGATCTTATTAATTGAAAATACATAGACCATATTTTTATAAACAAAGAGAAAAACAAGAATCTAAAAAACTTTAAGGAATAAAAATACCATGCACTACACTAATACACTAATAAAGTGATCATAAAATCCCTTGAGGATTTATGAAATGGAAAGTACTCAATTAAGAAAAATAAACCTTCAAATGACAATCCAAACATATAATGAATTTGAAATAAACTATGAAATTCCTTGAGCAACCATGAAATGAAAAATACCCAGAAAGCTTGAAGTACAAAAAAACCTTCAAATGAAAAACAAAACATGGAATAAATTTCAAATCAAATTAAGAGCCAAGAAAAATCAAATGCAAGAAACATATGTATATAACTAAAATGGATTCATAGTTAGGAAGGATAAATTTTAAAAAGTTAAAAACAAGATGAGACAACCATGAATGAGGGGAGTGGATTTATATGAGGACAAAAGTAACTTTTATTCATTCAAAATAAAAAAACAAAAAGAATGAACTAAAAAACCATGTTAATGAAACACATTTTCTAATTACAACTTCATACTACTAACCTATTACTAGATTTATTACTAGATTTATATGAGGACAAAAGTAACTTTTATTTCTTCGAAATAAAAAATAAAGAGAATGAACCAAAAAACCATGCCAATAAAACACATTTTCTAATTACAATTTCTTACTACTAACCTATTACTATTACAACTTCATACTACTAACCTATTACTATTGAGGATATATTTTGGAAGTGGAAATTCCTTATTTACAAAGGAATTGATCATATCCATTTGATGTACCTCCCAAACAAAACTAAATAACATTTGCTACTTTGGGTGTGTTGGGTGCGTCTACAAATGTTTCAAGATCACATTCCTCTAGCATAGAGGCCATAAATTCAATACTTCTCTATTATTTATGGCTTTTCGTCTTACCCAAGTTATAAACACTACATGTTTCAATGCTAACATATTCAATCATCTTAGTTATCCACTTAGGTTAATAATATTCTTGTGTAGGATAAGTCCCATTATGAATTCATCACTATGAGTTGATTCATTTCCAAGTATGTGACTTATAGTCAATTTTATAGTAGAAATCTGATTAGAAGTTAATTTAATTGTCTTAATTGATCTCGAATTCCTTAAAATTTGACTAAATTTCTACTAAGATATTCAAATAAGAGGTCAATAGAGTAATACCTAAGGTTTTCTTATCAAACATAACACATTTTTGACAAATCACTTTTTGTTTAACTAGATCAAATAATCTATATGCCTTTGACTCTTTATATTAACCCATCATAACTATTAAGCATGACTCTTCGGATCTAAGTTATTCCTTTTCTAATCCATAATAAGCCAAGTATGAAAGTTATTACATGCTTGATTGATGAATTTTTTCCACTCCATTTCTTTAGAGAAGTAACGTCACACAATGATTTGGTCTATATTTACTTTGAAGGTAATCTGAGTAGAAAAAAATGAGTAGAAAAAAATGTTAGCCCAAAAATAATTTGGCATTCTTTTAGTTTGAAAAAAATATCAATGTATCTCAATCAAAGTCCTATTATTCCCCTCACCAACACCATTCTTATGAGGATCATATGCTATAAACCTCTATTGTAAGATAATGATACTGATAAGTATCCTTCTAATTCATTTTTTACATAGTCTCCTCAATTAACAAACCTCAAACATTTTATAGTTTGATTAAAATTATTTTCAACCAATTCCCTAAATTCCTTCAACTTCTCATAAACCATATCTCTATTCTTTAGGAAATATACTCTACCAAATCTTAATAAATCATTAATGAATTTTAAAGCATACTTGTAATAACTAAGGAAGGTTGATTGATTGTGCACAATTTCGAGCTAAGCATTATCTATGCAAGAATTGTCTTTTTCAAACACCTAGTTTCTTTGTGAAGTCCATGGAACATATTCAACTTAGCCAATAATTTCAATCCTAACTTTGAGTGTGATTGATCTTGTATCCTATTTTTAAAAATCACAAAACCTATAAAATCTATATTTGGGGTCAAGAGTACCTTATGAACAACAAAGTCATTTCTGATAACTTTCCCAACAAACAAATTAAAACATAACAAACTTTATTTGTAATGAAGTAAATTGTGGTATCAAATATATATTTTCATTAAATTTGGGTTCATGTAAACATCAATGGTCAAATGTTGAATACTTAATGTTTGAAATTGTCTTTTGTAACAATAATGTACATATGAAGAGTAGTAGGTGATAAGTAGTGTACATATGAAAAGTAGTAAACATATGAAAAGTAGTAAAAATATGAAAAATAATAAGTGATAAAAAGGGTTTTGGGTTATGGAATACCATCAATTATTTTCCTCTTTGTATTGATTCACCGTTCACCTTAATGCAATAAAAATTATTCGTGGTGTTACTAATTTTTTCCCACTCGTGACCTCACACTGGTATGAGAGCCAACGTTGTTAAAATTATTCGTGGAGTTACTATTTTTTCCCACTCGTGAGCTCACACTGGTATGAGAGCCAACGTTGTTAACTCCATGAGTAGATTCCTTGGCATTTTCCCAGCTTATTGAAACACACTCATTTGTTCGTCTACCCTCTGTGCTTTGGTCAATTCTGGTTTGCATTTCAATCTGCGTTAGATTCTGACGTGAAGCTATTTGATCGTTAAGTAAACCCTAGCTATTTTTTATTCAACCCTAATTTCCGTACAATTTTTTCATAAACCCTAATCTCCACACCAATCTTTATCTCTACAATTCTTACCTCGACACCAACTACCTTTCACACTGTTATTACACTAGAAATGACTCAAGACCATCTCTTTGTTATCTCAGTCCGGTTGAGGTTCCATTTATAGTCATGCATTTACAGTGGATTTGAGGTTTCATTTGAGCATGCCTCCCTCGACCTGAGGGTATTCTTTCACGCTTCTAACGCCCTCATGACACTGGTATCTGTTCACAATGCCATATCTTTCCATGTACAGAGGTCTATCATACTCTAGAACRTCGAGGAGTATCGATCCTTGGTGCCAAGTGGACCTCACTCTATCTCTCGTGTTGTCCAACTGTMCTCACACACAAAGAATACAAGTGGTTAATTTAGATTTGCACGACCTCACACTAAATTTCTAGTAGAATATTTGTTCTCCCTTGGATTCGAAGTCTAGCCGCTGGTTTTGAATGTAAGGGTCTAGGTTATCGAATTATTGCAATTTTAATTGCATCTTATTGCATACTAGTCGCCTGTCATAGATTCTCCTTGCTCGTGCACAGTAGTTCTTGGCCAAGAAGAGACCACCATAGATGGTTCATTCGCAGGAAGAGAAAGCTTGATCTAGCAATATAATTTTAATTTTTTTGGTGTAGCTTCATTGTATTCTTACTTCATTGAATTTTCATTACCTTGATACGTGTGCGTGAAGACAAAAGAATGCATTCCCTCATCTCCATTGTTTGTGTGGTGCTGATTGTAAAGGAGAACCACAAAGAATGTTACAGGAAGATCAAAGAGAATATTGATCTTCAACGACCTATGGAAAGGGATTTGTGAAGTAGCAGCAGTACCTTAGAGTAGCAAAATCAGTAAAGAAGAAAGGAAAACAAGTTGACTCTGAATCAAAGAGTAGCAGATATAGTATACCTCAGAGTAGCAAAATCACTAAAGAAGATGCAAGATCAGAAGAAGAACTTGAATCTGATTCAAAGAGTAGTAGACATAGTAGAAGACCTAGTGTAGATCAATCATTCTGACCACAAACAAAGAAGGTGAATATTAGAAGACAAAGACCAAATGAATATCATGTGATCTCTGCTCCAAAATGTGAGGAGGTGAGTCATCATATTGCTTATATTAGTGATTTCTATTGAACCTTGAAGAGATTTAATTGCTTGCATGATACACATTTTGAACTAGAACTCATACAACTAATGTTGAATCTCTTCACCCTAGAGTTGAAGAATGATGAACCTATGGCTTTAGTTTCAGAAATCAAATCCATAATCCATGAATTTGAAGCCACTCGAGTGAATATTGATCCCCCTCTCATGTACTTCATTAAGGCCCTCTACCCTACATATTCTCACTACCTTGAATAGTTGCAAACAAGTGGTCAAATGAAATCCATCACATTTGACAAGCTGGTCGAAAACGTTGTAGAATGTGAGAAATCCTTTGGAAAGAAATGAACTCCTTCAACTGGAGACACTATTTACCTTGCTCAAAAATATAAGATTAAACTACAAGATTCTTCTAGAGGAGAAAGAAGCAGAACTAGAATAGGATGTGGACATGGAAGAAATAATTTTAGAGGCAAAGCAGATAGACACAATCAAGGTGATAGATCCAATATTCATTGTATGCATTGCAAAAAGAATGGGTCACTTGAAGAAGATGATTTCAGAGTCACATGGGATAAGATCAAAGAATACATAAGAAATAAGACAAAGTTAATCCTTCATAACCAACAAAAGGTAATCCAGCTAAATCTTCCCATTACATTGTTGCTCATTGCAATATATGAGTAACAAAAAATTTATTTAACATTGCATGTACTCCTTAGAATTAAGCATGGATTCTTTACACACATTCTGAAGAGAAGTTTTCAAATACTTCAATGAAAATGTAGATGGAATAGTGTATTTTGGAGACAGTTACAAGCTCAAACCCTCAAATGGGCACAATCAGATGCAAGTTGCATGTATTCCTATATTTTATTTTTGCATAATGTGCTTTATCTTCCTGAGATGAAAATGATCTTGTTGTCCCTTTTTCACATCAGACAACAATGCCACTTTGCTCATATGATCTGTGTCAAAATTGAAATATGAAAGGATTTTGATAACATGTTTACTATGATCGTAACAAAGATGGAAGATTGTTGAATTTGAATGGGACATTTTCCCATACACTCATTGTTGCATACCTCTCTCATCATGACTTAGGTATAATACCATATAGCCTTTTGTGGCATGCTATATTTGGTTATATCAATTATGACAATCTCCATTTATTGAGAAATAACAGTGTTTCTGGTTTGCCTACTATTCCTAGGGAAGTGAAACAATGTGATGCTTGTATCCTTGGAAATCATAACAAACAACCAGTCCATGATTATACTTCTAGATCATGTAGATAAATTGAATTGAATCATTTTTATTTGTGCGCCCTATGCTTGTTCCTTCTACAAATGGAAATACATATATCATGCATTTCATTCCCTATACCAATGGAAATACATATACCATGTATTTTATTGATGATTACACCAGGATGTGTTGGGTGTACTTGTTGAAAGATAAATCAAAAGATTTTGAAACATTTAAAAAATTTCATGTAAGGATTCAAAAAGAAGCTCAATTTTGTATTGGCTCTCTTCACAATAATAATGGAAGAGAATATACATATAACGAATTTGAAAGCTACCTTCACCAATATGGGATCAAACATCAAACCATAGTTCCATACAATCGCAAACATAGTGGTGTAGTTGAACGCATGAACAAGACACTTCTAAATATGGTTCGTTCCATGATGTTTTTCAAGAATGTTAAATTTATGTTTTGGGTAGATGTAGTTATGTGCAGTTTATGTAAAAAACATGTGTCCATCTCATTCTCTTAAAAAAAAAACTTCTTATGAAATGTGGTCTCTCCACATCCTTGGAGTGGTGCATCTCAGGGTCTTTGGTTCCACCTGCTATGCCTTGATTCCTGAAGAGAAAATAAGCAAGTTTGATGCAAGGATTCAAAAGTGCATCTTCTTGGAGTACTCAAATACCACCAAGGGTTATCATCTTTACAATGATGCAAAAAATAAATTCATCATTTCCATAGATGTGATCTTTCTTGAATCCACCAAGAAAGACAAGTTATGGACATGTGAAGTTGGATAACCCTCATGAGTTATCTAGAAGCCTCTAAAAGATCAAAGAAGTGAAATTATTCTAGAAGCTTCTAGAATAATTTGACTAGTCAAAGTGGTTAGTCATGCATTAAGTGGTTGCAACAAGAAATGTAACAACCCCCTCATTAAGACTACAAGCGAAGCAAAAGTGCAAATCTATTTTTTTTGTTTTCTTTGCGCAAGAAGCAAATAACCACCCACTACTCAACAGTCATTACCTAAATTTTCGTCGCACATAAGAAAAATAAAATCTAAACCTCACCAAATATCAATCAAGGTGCATGTGGAAAATTAATCACCTAAAGATTCATGCCTCATCTACATTCAGTGCGCACAAGGTCCAAGTATTAAACACAACAAGGTCCAAGGCACAGGTAATCTAGTTAACTGTTTAGTCACTCATTAACATTTCTTCAAAGGCCCAAGAGAAATAGTATGCTCTATTAATCGTACATCAAATTCATTTAAAGGGTGTAGTAAGATCTAGTCACGCAATCAATGTCTGTGGAATCTTCCAGCCATAGTTCTTTAACTAACATTATCAAGTTGAAACTCAATAACACCTAAGGCCACTCCTGCATTGTTTCACTCTAAGGACGTCTACTATTTCACTCGGTTTAGGAGTGGGGGCAAGTAAATCCATATCCAACTGTCAACTCCATCGTTTTTATGTCGTTCTCACAACATTTGGTTAGTGTTGTTTTCCACACCAAAATTGCGCATTAAGATGCACCCGTACTCCATTAATTATGCAAATGAAGAAGTCCAAGTACGAACCTCTCAATCAAATTCTGGATGAGTCCAAATAATTTCTCGATAAGGTTGAAAGTTCATCAACAATACACAAGGATATGTAGAAGGTTATTGCCACAAGCATCCAGATGCATCTTGGAAGATTCTCCCTTCCATGCATCGGGTTTTACTAACTAAGTCCAACCTTCCGTCCAAAGGACTTGACAATATACCAACCTCGGGTTTAGATTCCTTTAATAAAAAAAGATCTATTTAGACATTCATGCTCTTAACCTTGGCGAAAATATAAACCAGGTCATTGAATGCAAAACGTGGTCTAATAAGAATTGTCCATAATAACATGTTTATCTTTAGTTGGATATTAGGATTAAGTCTTGATTGACAATTGATATTTCATAGCAAGACTATTTGGGAAGGTTCTTAGAGCAGGGTTTTAAGGTCCCTATTGATGATTATGATTAAATTTTGATGAGTGACCATGAGACTTTTGGGAGAAGCTTGAGTTCAGTCCTCCCAAAGTTTCATTTGACAGTCTAGATTTAATGTGATTGAGGATAAGTTTTCAACAACCTTTTTAATAATATTTTGTAAAAGTTCCAAAGGGGGCATAAGTTGGTCACTAAGTGATGAGGTGATTGCTTTCTATCATGCCTTAGATGAAGTCATTGTCTATAAACACAGGGTGGCTGTCAGCAAAAAAAAATACATATCTGGCCAGCTAAAAATACCCCAATTAATTAAGTAATTAATTATATAAGTCCATACATATTGTTGTCCAAATGCTATCCAAGTTATGGTAATATATTTATCATTGATAATAAAAACCGTATTGAATAATCGCTGACAATAAAAGTTCGCTGACACTTACTGTAACACCTCATTAATTAGCTTTCCATGCAATCGCTATCCACACTACAGAGTCGCTGTCCCAAAATCGTGATGATATAAATAGCATGGTGATAAAATCAACATTGATAGAAACGTTGGGAGGTAACGATAGCTTCGTTGTCAAATGATAATGCTATCCCAAAACGCAGAGGGTGGTGTTCCTTCCAACATGGATGTTTTATCCTTTCTTAACATTTTATTAATACTAATATCACTATTATAATATTATTGCTTAAATTATTGCACAAGATCTCGATCCTTAAATTTTAAATAAGGACTATTAATTTTATTAACTATGACTCACTCAAGCAAAATGTCCGCTGTAAAAAATGTGGAAGGTGCAATGGATAACTAACAAGTCGGCAACCTGGCATTTACATTTATCCAAGAGGGTTATACTACGCTCCAGGATTTATAAAATGTATTTCTGACCAAGAACTTATTCACCAAGTGTCTAGCTTGATACATCAAACAATCGAACTACGGGTTAGATGTTCTCACGAAGCAACAAAAAGACAAAGATTAATTACCGAATTGATTGATTGATTCCAAGGAACTTGTCTGTGTAATAAGATAAGACCTTGTCTACAGTCCATGACTTAGTATCTAACTATTTCTAATCATGATCTATACTTAGTCAACCAAATTTTATCTTGATTTGCTCACAGGTAGGGCCAATCTAAAACCTATTTATAGAGATAGCTAATACAAGAATATTTTGCTCGCATGTGAACTACATGCCCTCGAATATCGTTTGGAAAGTGTAAAGGTTTTTGATATGGCAACCCATATAACTATACATCTTGATACCCATTGACATTGAAGAATAGGAACAACCAAATAAAGTAACGTTCTACAGAAAACTTTCAACACTGGATCAACATAGTCAAGACAATATTCCAGTAGTACGTCACATACCCACCTTGAAAAGCTCCCCAATCTAACCCATGACCTAGTCTTGAAGTTTGATAAGCTCAGGAATGCTATTTTTGGATTGATCTAAAACAAAATCGTGGAAAGTTCCAGATATCCTTCCAGTTATCAAGGCACTAAACTACAATCATAACTGATATTCTTCAAAGGCAGGGATGAGCAATCATGCCCAGAATCTGAGAAGGGCAGATGTTTATTAATTAAATCTTAACAAGGTAAGACATAAAGGAAATTCATAGGCCAGAGGTATATAAAAAGAGCAGAGCAATTTCACCTTTAAGTAAAAATTGCAGAGCTTCTAGGAAAACCAACTGTAAAAAGACACAAAAACCACACAGTAAATTCACCAAGAGATGTATCAACACAAACTAAATTTTCCTGGAATTGAATGGCAAAACATGGAGAGATTCAATCACAAGAAGGTGCAGGACAACAAACTGCCAAGGAAAATGACAGAGGTAGACGACGGATGGTTTCGTCCCTCGCTTCATCATCCTCGCATGGGAAAGTAGGGTGTTGAGATCCATAGGTTTTTTAATGCTAAAGTGACGACCGTAGATCAAGCTCCTGGCCGACTACTCAGGTGAGGACTGGTGAGTTAGGGATGAAGGCTAAACAACCAAGAAGGTCACCAACAACATAGCGAGCTGGTCAAGACGTAACAGAATACAAAGGCCATCAGAGTCGACAATGATCGAGCTAGGCTAAGAAAGTTCATTCATCAATCTAAACATTCAGTCTACTTACCTAATCAACATGCAGATCCAAGCATAAAACATACAACATATACTATACAAATGAAAAGAGAGTATTGTTGCATGTTCGCCCGCTCAGAGTGATGACCACGCGCTCCGTGCAACTCCCTCTCATCGACCGTCAAGACTTCATCGGTACCTCCCATCCAATGCTAGGGGTATTCTTCTTCCCCCTTAGCCCCCCGAGCCATAAAGGGGCCACACACACTATCCAAAGATTATGACTGGCTCCCATCTTGCCTCACAAGGCCGATCTACCACTCCTCTTCGAGCTGGGTATCCCGACTCCCACAAGTAAATCAGTCAAGTAGATATTTCTGCAGCGTAACATTACGCAAACAAAAGATGTCCCTT
>JASDQU010504908.1:31032-44081 GCA_032191745.1 Picea mariana | reverse complement strand
TATTTTTTTATATTACAAATTCTTTAGTGAATTAATCTCACTCTTATCATCATATAAATTATAAACTTTTTAATTAAATACGATTTATTATTATTTATATTATTGCATATTTTTAAATATTTAATCATTTTGATATTACATAGATGGTTTTTGCTTTAGCAGTCTCCCTTTTTAATGAATTTCATCATTGTATGGACAATTATGCATTCCACGTGTGAAGGATCTTTGTCATGTCACTTTGTATTAATATTATATTGAATATTGTTTTATTTTGATTTTAGTATGTAACATGTAATGTTGTGGTCGAAGAAGGTTAAACCAAATCTCCCCGTGGCAAAGACATAATACCCAAACCAAGTAATTTAATTTAGTGGGTAAGTTATTAGTTTGAAAAGAAAACCTAAGACGAGATTTCACACACCTTTAAGGAGCATATGAAGATGTTGCGGTAGTGAGTGGCATGCCAAATCAATTTTTGCAATGGTCAGTTGTACACCGAATCATTTTTACAAGTACCATTAAATATAAGTCTCCCCCAACATATCAACCAGACATGTATTAAATGTTTCATTGACAAATATAATCTGGAAAATATATCTTGGGAATATTTTGGAAGTTTGGAAACGAAGTTCTATGGAGGCATGTGTGAGGTAGACCTGAAATCTGAAATCTATGAAGTATGTGGAAACTAAGAGGTAGAGTCTATGGAAATGAAGAGACAACGAGTCTGTTGTTGGAGGCACGTCTAAGGTGCACTGTAGCTAGTTGTGGAAACGATCTCGGTGGAGAGTCTTGGTGATGATCTGTCTATGACTGCCTTAGTGTGTAACACCCATGTTTCCCCCAACTTGTAAATATAACTATAACTTGCCAAAAGATTGTGGCAGACTGAATATGTGTGAATGTTGGATTTGATGAAACCTTTTGTTATAAAACGTAATGTATGTATTTCTATTAATTAATTAAAAACGAATAATGTTTCATAGTTGTTGAAGGGGGTTTTCCAAGGTAGATCATGAATCTATGAGAGAGATGGTGAGGGGAACCAAAAATGGCTGAGATGAGCCCCGCCAGACCGGTACCTTACTGGATTTAATTACTTAGACCGAGAACAATCCTTTGACCCATAAATGAATTATCAGTTAGGTTGGTAGTTGGAAAATCCCTCCTCAAGAGTTAAGAAGGAGCTGGGCAGAGTACCCATTTGTAAGGCTTCCAAAGCTAACCGTGAGTTGGGGATTCACACCCACGCAATCTTGTTGAGGAAGGAAAGAAAGAAAGAAATTCATTCACAGAGGAGATTTGCGAAGAGATGAGTCGAGAGACCATTCTTTTGTAAAGAAAAGAGTGCATGCATCTCTCTGGTTCATGAGAGAATTGAAAAACAAGCTCGTTCTAGGTGCAAGAAGTTGCTTGCATCGTTTTCAATCAAAGTTGATAAACGAGGTTGCAGAGAACACGAGTCATTGTGGAAGTACTCATTGCAGACCCCCTTTCTTGGTAGAGAGAGAACCATTTTTCCAAGTTACTATGGGAGGATGGGAGAAACCTCCGTCCCTGACTGTCACTGAACAAGAAAGGAGAGTCTCTCTCAAAGCATCATGTTCTATCTAAGGGGTGGCCAGTGGTAAATCCTTTCAAGAGTGGTTGTGCCTATGGTTGGGTAGAAACAAGCACCCCTCTCTGTAGTTGCTTCACGAATTTTGGTTTCCTGATAAGTATTAATATGCTCTATATACTAGAATTCAAATGACGGTTGAATGTATGTGTCTATGACTAAAAGTTGTATTGTATGATTAAAGTAGAAATTCTTATTGTTTTTATGGGAACCCATGCTTCTGAATGATTTTTGTTTTCTTAATCTTAACAACTAGAAAGCTATGAGGCGACGATCTATAAAAAAATCTAAAAATAAGTTTTCCAATCCCTGGATTGATTCGAAATTCATTAAGGGAATTTCAACGAATGATTGGTCTCGCAAGATAAGAATTGAGGCAGACTTCGTTGCGATGTTTTAGTCTCATTGATCCATCAAAAGGCACCTTTCTCTATTTGAGAATTTAATCTCTCTAAATGGGAGGCACTCCCTTCAAACTAGTCGTCCAAGAGACCAGGATATCATGCCCATATCCTTAACCAAATCATGGCTAAGAATTGGACATGCAGCCCCGAGACCTATCTGAGAATCCATATGAGCAAGACCTAGGAACCCTTCTCTAGGCTCGAAAGGAGCGAAGCTATTCTGGCTTCAAAAATCATGGAGTTCGAAGCTCTGGGGCATATGACTTCACAACCCTTGAAAACAATTGAAGGAAACCTGGTGGTTCGGTTACCAGTGAGGTTGACCCACATCTGGAGTTTTCCCAAACTGTGACCATGGAATTTGTCCCACCATTAAAACCTAACCCACTTATTGGTAGTGAAGTAAAGTGAGTGGTAAATCTAAGGGCCATTGGGGTCTTTCCTAACCGATATATCTATTTCGTGGTCACTCCATCGTCGACCAATTCGGGAGAAAGGGAGTGTTAAGAAGGTGAAACCCTTGATCAAGAACTCATGAAGTGACGAGGACCATAGATCCGAGGTTTCTTCGGGATCTCTCATGACCATTGGATCTACATCACGGTTAGTCTAGCGTTGACCACTCTGGGTGAAATGGGGTTTTATGAGGAGGGAACACCCGAATGTCGAAGTCACTAAGTGATGAGGACAGATAATATGAGGATCATTCAGGACCCCCTTTAATTGTTATATCCAGACCATGGTCATCTCGTCACTGACCACTCCAAGAATAAAAAGGAAATCGCACAACGGATTCTCCGAACGTCGAAGTCATGAAGTAACAGAGGCTATAGATTTATGGATCTACATGGACACATCTCGACCATGAGATCTAAGGGGTTTTGGAAGTTTGTCAGTTTGGAGTGACGTGGCAAGCTGACGTCACCTAGGGTGACATGGATACACGTTTGACATGCCATGTGTCAACTTGAATTGTTATTTTTGCAAACCCTAGGTGCCCATTAGAATGTGACATGTGTCACCCACTGATGGGGTTTTGTGTCATTTTGCCTTGCCATGTGTCATCCCCCTAGCACGTATTCTCTTAGCTTATTATTCGGTGGAGTACTTAGGACCCACCTATCCTTGCCTCTGCATTAAATACACCATCACATGTATCGGTGGACCCTTTAGGAGTCTTGGATTTCAGAACTTCAGAGGTTTGGGGTGTAGTACCTTAGATAAGCTGAAAGGGCCGAAGGCCAGAGCCACGTGGCTAGATTTCAATGTCCTTCGATAGTTTGAGATTTCGGGACTCTGGAGGATATGTGCATAGAAATAAAAAGGGGTGTTCAATGCTGAAGTGCCAAATGCTGAATTTCCTTAAGAGTATGTCTTAAATGAGGATGAGGTTCCACCGCTGGATTTGACAGTCAATGGAATCCCACCATAGATGTAGGAACGCTGGGAAATCTTCGAGACTTCGGGGGAACTTGGGATGGTATAAATGAG
The DNA here is from genome assembly GCA_032191745.1 of Picea mariana. Taxonomy (NCBI): domain Eukaryota; kingdom Viridiplantae; phylum Streptophyta; class Pinopsida; order Pinales; family Pinaceae; genus Picea; species Picea mariana. The sequence goes on along the minus strand of JASDQU010504908.1, from coordinate 40,568 downwards.
ACGGACCTATGTGGATGCCACATGGCCCTTGACTAATAATGATCGAAGAGCTTTGGCAAGGAATTTCTCCCAATCCATAGCTCTGATTTGAGCAATGTAGCAGTTGTTATATAGATCTTGATGAACAGAAGAGCATGAAGATCCCGTGGAAAGTATTCAAGATGATTAAGGAAAGTGGAAGATTGATGCTCCATCCCTAAAAATAGTACATATAGGTCGTGTGTGTTACAAATTAGTACGAGAGTAGGAAACAACGCTTGGACTGCTTGGGCTCATGAACGAGTCACTTAAAAATATTGTTAGATAACTTTTAAGGGTAGCACCCTCCCTTACCCCTTTCATAAGAGACCTAATTAAGCCATTGTTGAAGAGAGGAATTAGACATTTTACTGTTGTTTTATGATTTGAAAGTCTGAATTGTGTTTTTTTAGTGTTCCAAATAAAGAAGTTGACCTCACCTTATAAATTGTATGTATTCTTCCTAAACTAGTAGGTTATTAACTAACATAAAATGTTTTATCAACACTCAAGCCGTTAGTGGACATTAGGAGAACTACAACGTAAAGGATGGTGACACAGCATGAGTTGGGGGAAATTTTCCATAATAGAGAGGAAGAGTATGATGAGAGGAGGGTGGTGGAAACCCCTCCAGATTTGGCCGAAATCTTAAGAAGCCTCATGGAAAAATTACAGAGCTGTAAGGTTGACAATGAAAGGATGATAAAAAAACAAGAAAAAAAAACTGAAATTAATGCAGTCATACTACAAATCCTATCATATATACAAAGGAAAGTGCAACATGGACCAACATGGAGTCACGTGGATAGACACCATACTAAGAGAACTCAAATTCCACATGAGATACAAAATCATGGTCCATAAAGTTCCCACACGAGGAGCACCTCAAGGAAGGCCCAACATGGAGCTAAGAGACACTCAACGGAAGAATCTTTTGGTGAGGAAACTGACAACTCCAATGGATATTCTAGTAGAAAAACTATTTCACATTCCTAGAGGAAAAGAAAGAATAGGAAACATTCCAAGACCCATAACCCTGAAGAATTTAAGAAAGCCAAACCACCCACTTTCAATGGATAAATTAAGAAGGGGGAAGAGGCAGAAGTTTGAATAGTAGGCTTGAAGAAGTAAGTCCATGACTACTCTGAAAACATAAAAGCTCGAATAGCCATTTTCAACCTAAATGGAAAGGCCTCCATTTGGTGGGAGGACCTTAGGAATGTTAAAGGAATCCATGAGACGAATTTGTCTTTGAAACAATTTGACAAATACTTCAAGAAGAAGTATATCTTAGAAAAATTCTTTGATGGGAAGACTAAGGAGTTCTATGAACTCAAGTTAGGATAACTCATAATAGTTGATTATAAAAACAAATTTCTTGACCTAATAAGGTATATTCCCTACATAAAAGATGAAAAGGTAAAAATGCAACGATTTATTAGTGGACTTCCTCACTCCTTCCGCGACAGAATTGAATTTGATGAACCCAAGACCTTATAATATACTATCCAAAAGGCAAGGTATTTCTATGAGCAATTCAATAATAAGACATAACCTCATGAGGACTAGAAGAATAAAGGTAATTCGTTATTCAAAAAGAAGGGTTTTAAATCCTCAAGAATCAAGAACCATGGGAAAAGTTCTAAGATGAACCTTCCTACTAAAAGTGTATATCAACATAAATTCCAATCTCAGAGTGGTAATAAACCATTTGGAGCAGCCCTAGGTAAGAATTATAACACAAAGATATAACCTTTGAAATGTTGGCATTGTGGAGAAGCACATATGTTGAGGGATTGTCCACATAGGCAATAGAACAATAGGAGGGTATACAACATCCAAGAGGCTACCAAAGTCAATGTTGTGTCTAGGATCATACCACAAATATATGCATCCTTGGATAATAGACAAGCTAACCACCAAGCTTCAATGATGTAGATGGAAGGTATGATTTCCAACCAACTAGTTTCCAATTTAATTGACCCTAGTTCTAATCCGAGTTATGTTTCCCCTCAAACTATGGAGAAATTTAAATCGCATCAAGTAAAACATGATAATTCATAGTTGGTACAACTAGCCAACGAGACCAAAAGAAAGGTAACATAGGTCATACCAGCATGCCAATTCATTAAGAATGGATTACCCACCCAAGAAACCCTAAACATGCTCCCTTTAGGATCTTATCATATGTTGTTTGGAATGGACTGGTTGGCCGTCGATAAAACCAAGTCAGACTGTTACAGTAAAACTTTAGATGTGAAGATGAAGAAGAGAGAAAAATAACCCTACAAGGGGTTCAAAATTCTGTCTCAGTGAGACAAATATCATCCCTTCAACTGAAGAAGTATTGCAGAAAAGGGTATCCTTTGTATGCAATACAAGTGTTGAAATCTGTTGAAAACAATAAACCCAGCCTAGAGGACCATCCAATATTAGGTGAGTATCAAGATGGTTTTCTAGAATAGGTACCAGGTCTACCTCCCAGAAGAGATATTGACTTTTCAATAGAACTTGTACTATGAACAATGTCAATGTCTAGAACACCCTATAGAACGAGCACAGCAGAGCTAGTTGAACTCAAACTAAAACTAAAGGAGATGTTGGGAAAAGGCTACATTCGGCCTAGTGTGTCTCCATGGGGAGCAACATCCTTTTTTGTGAAAATTAAGGATGGCACACTCAGGTTGTGCTTATAATATATACAACTCAATAATATGACTATTAATAATAAGTATCCCTTGCCAAGGATTGATGACTTGTTTGACAAATTAAGGGGTTATACAATTTTTTCCAAGATTGATTTGAGGTCTGAATACCATCAGGTCCGAATTAAATATGAATACATCCATAGAACAACCTTTAGGACAAGATACGGTCACTATGAATTTGTGGTGGTGCCATTTGGTCTTACCAATGCACCAACAAATTTTATCTGCTGAATGCATAATGTACTCACTAAGTTCCTCGATCGATTTGTGTTGGTTTTAATTGATGATATCTTAATATATTCTAAGAATAGGGAAAAACATGAAGAACATCTCAAACTAGTGCTTCAAGTGCTAAGAGAACATCAACTCTATCCTAAGTTTAGTAAGTGTAACTTTTTCCAAAAACAAGTCCATTACTTAGGCCATGTTATCTTTGATTCAGAAGGAGTGGCAATTGATCCTGATAAGATCAAATACATTATGGATTTTTCTACCCCAATGGATGTATCTGATATAGATCCTTTATGGGCCTAGTAGGATACTATAGAAGGTTCACAAGGGGATTCTCCAAGATTGTTTTCCCAAACACCTCCCTTCAAAAATAAGGGAGTTAAATTCATTTGGAAATCAGAATGTGAAGAGAGATTCCAAGAACTGAAATACCTTCTAACCAATGCACCTATGTTGAAGATTGTAGACCCAAACAAGAACTTCCTTGTGCATATAGATTCCTGTAACGAAGGGCTCAGTGGAGTCGTTATGCAAGAAAGACATGTGATTTGCTATGAATCCAGAAAATTGAATCTACATGAAATAAAATATGTGACCCACGATTTGGAGTTGGCTTCCATAGTACATGCTTTAAAAATGTGGAGAAATTACCTCCTAGGTAAAATATTTGTGCTTATGACATACCATAGTGGGTTGAGATATTTGTTTGATCAACCAAAACTCAATCCTAGAAAAACTAGATGGATGGATCTCCTTAGTGAGTTTGATTTTGAAATAAAATATATAAAAGGAAAATAAAACAAGGTGGTTGAGGCCATTAGTAGAAGTATGAAAGTAATTCACTTGGCAGTTGTAAGCACTTATGAATCAGACGTCAGGGAGAGAGTCAAAAGTACACAAGAAACAAATGAATGCATTTTTCAAGACTGTGAAATCATACTTAGAGAAAGAGCCCTCAGGGATAAAGTATGAGGGTTATCAATTATTGAATGATGGCCTACTAACTTACAAAGGTAGGTTATATATTCCAAATTTTGACGACTTGAAGATGTTCATAATGGATGAACTACACAAAATACCATATATCATTATGAGAAGATGATCACAACCACTAGGAAACTATTTTATTGACCCAGACTGAAAAATCACATAGCTGATTATTCAGCTAAATGTCTGGAATGCCAGCAGGTTAAGGCAGAGCACCGACATCCATCATGGATGTTTTGAACCATTCTAGATGGATGAAACAACCTTTCAACGAAGGAAACTTTTAAGTCATTTAGAAGTGAATTTAAGCCATTTGTTGTTTAACCGACATGAATTTGATTCTCAAAACCTAAATTTTCATAATGGTTTCTAAAACGATTCCAAAATGCGAAGGTCCTATCACCCCAGCATGCAACACAGATTCGTTTGCATCCACTGCAAAAGTATTTCAAACTGGGCTTTGGAAATGTTTCCGTTCAAAAGACATGTGCAACTCAGCAACATATTCCATAATATTTTATAATATCTACTATAGTCCTAACTAGTCAGTCAAAGCATAGAGAATAGAATATTGATAGCTTCTAAGTTCTTCCCAATATCATACATGTTTAGAAGCAAGTGGCATGTCCCGTTTTCTATAACATGTTCATGTGCGGTCTCTTTCAATATAGCATGAAATTTAATTAAATATTTGTTTGGGCTCAGTGATCATTTGAAAACCTTAAAGTTAGAAGCTTTTGATTGTAAATCTAAAGCGGAGTAGATTCAGCCTTTGTCTTCCACAGTTGAAGTTGATAGCAGCAGATAATGTCGAACCATGAAAAAATAATTGGGAAACAGAATATTGGAAACAAATCATTCAGATTCACTCTGTCGATTAAAGTCATTCAGATTCGCACTTCATGGATTAAACTATTATTAGACAGATTAGGAATATGCCGTGAAAATTGTATCCAACACATCCTACATTGTAGGCCAGATGATTACATTCTAGAATGCATAATATTATTACGTGGCCAGATGATTTTACAGTTTAATATCAAATAGATGATGGAAACATATAATTAATTCAAAAATACAGAATATTTATATAATTAATTTGGAAACATATAATATTTATTATAAGTAATATCAATACTATTTATAAGTAGGTTATATATATGTATATATATATTTATATACAATAGTATGTAGTATAAAGTATTTTTTTTATTAGCAACCATGGTTGATATGTTATTAATTTTTAAAGGTGTAAAATAACTCAATCTATATCAATTATTTTTAAATATTGCTTATTTCTATTATTTCGAGAAAATATAAAAAGTTAAAAGTATAGTTTATTATTATTATTTTATTAACAAATATTTATATATAATCTAAAAAACTAAAAATAAGATTTATTCTTATTATTTCACTAATACATATTTTTAAAATCCTAAATATAAAAAATTTGCAATATTTGATTAAATATATTTACAAATTTGAAATATTTGCCAAGATTAAATATATTTGGATTAAAATTAAATTATTATTATTTAAATTGTTTTTAAATTATTTTTTTTATATTATTTTAAAATAAACCTTTGCAGTTGAAAAAGTTAGTGTAGATTGAAAAAGTCACTGTAGAGATAAAAAATAGTTTATTAAGAAACAGTACTTCATCAACTTGAATAAAGATCATAAATAAAGAGATCCTTTCATTATAACATTTAATCATTATAGTTTTCTAAGGGTTGACTATCAATTTCAATCATTAACAAGGGGAGCTGCTAGGCAGCAAGTCCCTTCTTTAAGTTTCATAGAAAATTAGAAAGTGTGCAAGAAAACATATTGTTGTGTTTCTAAAGCAGTGTTGACTTGAGGTTTGACGTATGAATTAGAAAGTGCAAGATACATTGAGCAAAGGATGGAGGAGTGAAGGAGATTTGAGGCTTGACATACCAATTGGATAATGCAAAAAGAATAAGGAGACATTAGGTTTGACATAAGATGTAGAGAAATAATGTATCTTTTTAATCTTTTGGGTTTTGTTTTTTTTTAAATGTCATTCTTGGACCATTTTACCTGTGCAACCAAAGAGAGGAGACCAAATGAGAGTGGTTTATTAATATTATATTTCAATATAACTTTTTTTTTTTATGTGGGGACTATTGAGTTCATTTAAAATGCTTTCCTCGATCTAGGTCAAAGTTGGGATTGATAGTCTTCAAATTTATGAGATATTAGAGATGACCTAATTCTCCATTATTACTTGTATAGTTGGTTCAGAGACATGTTTGAATTAAAATGAAAGAAAACTTGGAAGAAACGTAGGCTGAGTTCCCAAACCACATAAAAAAAGGTGTAATCATTTGAGCTCATGGCTCTGAATATTAGAAAAGAAATATTTCAGATATGAATCCTTATTTGTACCCCAAGAACAAGAACACCTACATAATGTCATTTTAATTTTAGCACTATTTTTACTGGATCTTCATAGATGATAACTCCTTAATCCAATACTGGTAAAAGAACTCCCTATTCTAGTTCTTCCTGCAGATTTGTTAATCATGCTCTTCTGATAAAGAATCTGTCAAAAAAAAATTAATTGTAATACTTGTATGGAAATACAAATTTGTCTCATGCATTGGTTGACATGGTAGCGATGTGTGAACTCTCATCGACTGAGGCATATGATAGTGGTACTAATATGTGCTTATTATGTCTGATGATTAGATGCATGTTAATGCAATGACTCCATTAATCCTTTCACAATCTAGAAAAAATGAAAATGTTTTGATGCATTGTTTATTCAAATATCATGACAATCTAGAAAAAATGAAAATGTTTTGATCCATTGTTTATTTAAATATCACGACTTCCTCTAAATAATACTTCTTTTAATTGGTGTTTCTCGAAATCTATGAAATACTCTATTTTGTATTTATTTGCCGATAATTAAATTCATGTTTATTTTGTATTTATTTGCTAGTAATTAAATTGATGTCTTTTCAACGATTTGTGGAAAGTACGAAAACTGAAACATTACATGTTGTGTGCATATTGTACCTCATAATTAGATAATAATGCATTGACTCCAATGATAAATAGATTCATAATGCATTGACTCCATTAGAAAGAGTGGATGCGGAGCACAGGACAATCTTAAATACTGAGCAATTGATTTTAAAGAGCGGGAGCAACAAATCGAAAACAACTACGTGGAAAATACCGGGGAAAGAAAAACCTAGAATGTTAGGCTTATAATTGGCCAACTGGGCTCCACTATATGCATGGAAACTACGTTGCACCAAGAGGCATTGCTTGGAGCAACAAACTGCCAAATGCACACCTTGCAGCAACAACCTGTCGGGTATATTTTATTATATATATATAAATAGGATCGTTTGTTCATTTTCATATCTGTGTAAATGGGATTGTTTGTTCCTTGTTCTTTGTTTTTTAAGTCATAACCAGAAAACAACGGTTCCCTTGATCGCTATGAGAGGGAGAGATTGTCGTTTGGTGAAGCAAGTTTCCCTCACTTGGTTGTTGTATTCCCTCAACTACCCATTACTACTAGTCATGATCTCTGAAGGCCAATGTCTTTCCAATCCTTTAAGTAAATACCAGGTGAGAAAGACCAGGAATTCAAGGCCAATGTCTTTCCAATCCTTTAAGTAAATACCAAGTAAGAAAGACCAGGAATTCAATACCAGTAAGGTACCCATTATGGCCGTGCCAATAAAGAGAAGGAAATTCTACAACATGCCGAAGTCAACTCTTTTGCCTCTGATCAAATGAGAATTCAGGTTCAAATGATGGATTTGATGCTTCACAAAGTCCGGTGCAAACACATGACTAAAAATTTGGTGCAAGCACAAACATGGGTAAAATGTTGGCTTTGGTGTTGATACTAGTGTTGGTGGTGCTTCAATTGGCCCAACAAAATCAAATAGATGTTTTTGGGGAAATTTATGTGACTGCCTTTCAACTAAGAGGATCTAAAGATGGGTATCGATCTCTTCGTTCTCGCTCAACTAAATATATTCAAACTAACTCACTATATCCGGTTGGGCATTCTCTAATCAGTTAGGTTAGCCCTAAGGAGTTTTTCCTTATATAATAAATGTATTATGTGATCAATCGACCAAGCTATTTCCTTCAATCATATTTGAGCATGCTATAATGAAAATGGTTTTCGTTAGTGTTGGGAATGACTGGGGATAATTGTATTTATGCCTCCGCTGGAAACATAGACTTAACAAAGTTCTTCATGCTCCCTATTCTTTCTTTGGGTATGGGACTGTAGCGATGCGAGTAGATGCATCCAACCTTCTGCTTTCTCCGGGTATGAGAGTGTAGTGATGCGAGTAGACTCATCCAACCTTCTGCTTGCGAGAAGACGCCTCCAACCATTAGCTTTTGGCGTGTGACAGTTATTTCTTCGGCTAGAATGTGAATCTTGTCAGCATGTAATCATTTCACCGCTTCTATGAACGACGCATCGGTGGCCGTCTTGACCCTTCAAGACTCGAGGTTTAAGGACCAATCACTAATTTTGTCTTACATTGCTTAAACGGTGGCCGCCTTAACCTTTGCAGGCTACGACACACCTTCACCGCCTTAATCAAATTCTTTCAGAGATCGAAGGGGCAATTTGCATTTTGTATAAGTACCTGAATTTTGGAAACATTTTTTTTTTAATCGAATTGATTATTATGCATTTAGAGATATTTTCTCCATATATATTTTATTGAGTTTGTAAACTCTCTTTGTGTTTTTCATGTTCGTGTTTTTCATTTTCGGTATTCAGAGTTTACTTGTTAAAAGTGCATGGAGTTCTTTTGTTTTTTCAAATGCCGAAACAAGAAATTGCTAGGCCCACACCCTATTCGCATTTCACTAATTGACAATTGACATTTTGTTTTGTTTTTGCATCGAGTGTTACCCAAAACCCCGAAAGTACTGGGCCCCACAAGCTTCTCCCGATTTCGCGATTCGACAATTCTGGGTGTGTTTTGTTTTTTCATCGATCATTTGTAAATGCGAGTTCCTGAACCGCGATTGACCTTCGTTTTTTAAATTTGGTATCAGAGGCTGTAGTCTATTATGCTATTGTTCAGTTTATTGCAGTTATTCGTGTTGGTGCCAATTTTTATTCTCTTATTTTCTGCATGAAGGTTTATTTGATTTCTTTCAAAATTTTATATAAATGGTTGTGTCTGGTAGCAGTTCTTCTCAGATTCAGGTTCTTGTCCTGAGCGAGAAGTCATATGATTCCTGATATATTCGAATGAGGACAATTTTACATTCTCAAGATTTATGGACCTATGTTATTGATGGTTATGCCGAGCCAGCTAATGCTCCAACAGAATTGGCTCTGTCTAATGTTGACCATGTTTTGCTGAAGGAAAACAGGAAAAAGGATAATAAAGCTCTTGGATTAATCTAGCAAGGATTAAATGAATCCATTTTTATGAAGATTGCTAGTGCCCCATCTTCGAAGATGGCTTGGGACATTCTTGAAACTTGTTATCAAGGTGTGTCCAAGGTGAAGACAGTCAAGTTGCAGAACTTGAGAAGGGACTTAAAAAATCTAAAGATGAAGGA